>CM056995.1:264226255-264528755 GCA_029891345.1 Dryococelus australis
AGGTAACTTTGTAAAATGTTAATTTGGATAAATTCAAACAAGCTGATACTATTGTTTACTAGTCCATACTACACATATGACGAAGAGAGACTGGAGAAAGTCATGAGATTTTCAACAGCTCGTGAAGTGTGGTTGGAACTTCACAGACTGTTTGATGGAGTAACTGAAGATAAAATATATGACATCTGCTTAGAAATTTCCAGTTTTAAAGAAAGTAGTGATGATGAAGCCACACGTACATCAAAATTGAAAAATTTGTGGAATTCACAGTCGAAAAAATTGGCAAAGAATAAAGGGTGTCAGTATGAGCTTCCAAGTATCTCATTGGTTTGCAAAATTCTGGACGCTTTGCAAAAGAAATTTTTTCTTTCAAATCAAGTTGTATGTAAATAAATATTAAAGAACTGTTTAAAATATCACTAATAAGCTTTGCGCTTTTGAAAAAACTCTAATAAAGAACACGGAGTCATGAAATGAGACTTTGGCTGTAAGTATGAAGATAGCTAAAAATAAATCACCACTGTAGATTCAGACAGAGTTATCAAGTATTATTTGTTATTACTGTAAGGAAGTTGGACATAAGATTGAAAATGTCCAAAGTGGATAGCAGCTGGAAGACAACCTAAACCTTACAATAATGTAGACACAGCCAAGGTTAGCATATCTCTTATGACCGCAACTGCATGCCTACAGTTGAGTAGCAATGATAAACACAATTGGAATGTAGATAATGGAGATACTAATCATGTTACGAATAAGAAGGATGTATATACATATAGTAAACTCCCGATTAACCGTGTTGAGGCCAGAGAAAACACGAATAAGCAAATTTGTATTTAAAAAACTGGATAATTGAATTTACACATTTTTACTATTAATGTAACAGTGGTATTGGCTCCGAAAATTGTGATAAAACACAGTACCTATTAGTATTTCAAAGCAAACATAAATCACGCACTGTATGTGCAGGATTTAAAATACTGTACTGTATGTAGTACAATACAGGATACGGATATTTATGTTGCACCAAGTGTAGTGTAATTCATGGCGCATCAAGTATACACAGCCTGCACTGGTGCCAGGTAGGCGGAACGATAAGCGGTACATAGTAGTGCGTGTGATTCTTCCCTTGTGTGTCATTCAGACCTGTCCTTGAGATGGCAGAGTGGGTTGAAAGTTTAGAATGCAATGCAATAAAGACTATAACGGGACTTTAAATGAGGCAGCCTGAAATTTAATAAACAATATAGTACAATCCCCATTAAAATATAACCCTTACAATACAAATGCAGGACCTAATGTTAACCTTTGCTTAATCAAAGAAAACACATTTTAAAAAGTCTAAATTCATTCATTTCAAAGTAAGTGACAACTGTAATGAATTTTACAAAAACGTAAGCACACACTTCTGTTAATACGTGTAGGCTGCTTTTTCATTCAGTCACAATAGGCTGGGCTGAAACGTTTCGGATTTCTATACATCTTTAATTACCAGGAGCTAATTTAAATTTTACAGACTTGCACACATACACAAAAATTTAAAAAATGTGAAATGTTTAGTTTTTTGTAAACATTTAAACACTTCATATGGTAAAATTTAAGAAAAGTTAAACCATACCTCTCCTTAAAAAATATTCAATTTTCTTTTGTTTGACACCGGAATTTATGTTTTTGTTTATAACACACCATGCTTGAATTATTTTATTATTTCTAACTTTTCCGTGATAGTTAAAACTGTCCTTTTACACTTTGTTCACATGTTTGCGAAAACCACACTACAAATGATGAATAACTGTGTCCCAGCGATAGATAAACTTGCAAGACGTGGTGTTGGAGTGGTAACTGAGGCTGTGTCCGAAACCGAAATGACAAATTCGATATTTTGTTAATTTGTTATTTCATAAGATTCACTTCGGGAGTTGTCGACAGTCATTTGTTTAACATTCACAGCAACACATTTTTACATTAACAGTGGCAAATATTTTTATCTAAATTGATTGCTTAAAATGGATGTAACATTTCTACAATCGTCACTGGAATGCTGCAAATCCGTTGACGAATGCCACACTACTGCGCAGTGCACCTGCGTACTCTACTTGATGACTTCGCTCCATAGTAAGTGCTGAGAGCATTTGGGACAAGTCTAAAGTGGCAGACAATTATTCCCGTGGCTACAGAGTTGATTCCAGGCGTTGGACAACTACAGAGACACAAATAATTACTGTGATTAATTATTGAAATGTACTGCCTGATCAGAATTTGGTACACTGTTGCAACCCCCAAAACCGCAGATTGTTTTACCTGCGAAGCGGAGGACACGCTAAAGCAGATAAGAAAGTTAGCAGCATCACCGCAGGATAGCAGCACCCCTGCACCCAGTGAGGTCATCACCGCCAAGCCTTGAGAGGCGGTTGTAGGTCATCAGCCTCCAGCCAGGGCGATAAGAAATGTGTGGCGCAGCCCACTGCCCTGAATAACCAACCTCTATGCTGAAAGGCTAGCAACCCTGCACCCTTTTGACAGCCTCGAAGCTGAGATTTTGGATATATAAGGAGCACCGAAAATGCACCCGGCAGAGTTCGCCGGCCCACCGATGGCAGAGGTTGGAGGGCTCTCCTAGATCTGAATAAGGCCACCATCCTCTACAGCTTGAAAAGGCTCTCAACCTCCAGCTCCAGTAGACGGCTTCTCCAGCAACTACCCCACAGCCCACGGAGGAAACCCCTGAGGGCAGATCCTAAGTAACCTCGAAGTCCTCACCCCTGCAACCCTTTACCCAAGTCACTCCTTGACTTCAACGGTAGCAGGCCACATCGACGTCCATTCTGGACATTAACCACTCCTCATGTATTTTGCTATAAATTGTGAATTAACTAGTCGAGAGTTTTACTTTGAAAGTTGGAAATTTAATAATCAGGTTCGCTTTCACCTTATGAAAAAATTATTGTATTTAATTAATTGAGCTTTAGCTTTGATTATACAGAACTGATATCCCCACTGTTTTTCAAAGCGTTAACAAATAAACACGTTAAGAAAAATCTAATCCTTTGATGAGGAAGTATTTCTCACTCCCCCATTCATTTAATAATTAATCAATTTTAAATAGTAGAATTCTTAATAATTAATGGCTCAAAATACTGACTATACAATCTCTGCAGATTACGTCCGAGTGGGCTGAACCCTTTAGGTTTCCTGGAGCTTGCGTAAGGCTACAGTCTGAATAAGACCAGGACTACTGAGGTGTGTCCAGCGCACCCGAACATACTTGCAGAAGCACCCTCCGATACAAGCAAGTCACATCTTGCCTTCAACGCCTCAAAGTGACTAAGCAAGACACTCACCGGAGGGCTGAATCCCGACTGCTAGGATACGAGCGAGCTAATCCAATCAGTTGGTATTTGGAAATAGCCCATTGGAGTAAGAAATTATTTATTTTCTCTCTATTTTTATTGTTATTCATAGAGAGTTCAGATGCCTAAGGGAGGTGGAAAGCATAGCCGTATTCATCGTCTAGCTCGACGAGCCCTGCAGCGAGAGTTAACCCAGGCGGAGGATATACCTCCCGTTGAACCCGCTAGCGAATCTGTACCACATCAACCTTTGCCCGAGGTAAAACCCACAATACCCTGTAGGGAAGTCCTCTCAATTAATGAACATCACAACACTTATTTGGATCCTCTGTTAGGGATTTGTTGGCTGTGGTCCAATTATGACCATGTGAGTTATTTAATCCCGTCTGCACCTGTAATAAAACCACCCTCACCCCTACAGTCTAGTATCAGTACACCCCCTACCACGTGTAGAATCCATACCGCTGCCGGGAAAGTGCTTGATATTGTCATTCGTCCCAAACCAGTGTGTAAACCCAGCATAGCTTCCCCATCCCTTGATTTCGTACCCGCTTGTAAGCCCACAAGACCTGCACCCTGTAGGTGCCCCAGAAGCGAGAGGGAGGCTGGGTAGGGAGCTATCCAGGACAACATCTCACACACCCCCTTTTCATTATCATTTTTCGTTTAAATTCATTTACTTATTGCCACTTAGAGTGCGCTGTGAATATTAAAGACTGGTTGCTCCTGCCTCGCCACCTCCTTGGACATCCCTCCCTCTCCTGTTTCCTGCCCATCTCTTAGTATTCCTCTCCTTCCGAGAATGCGCAGTCATGCTGCCCTGTAATTAGTTCCAAGTTTAATCCCTAGTAGAGAGCTGAAGTGCTTTGTGTGCCTTCGGGCAGTTCTTCCTAAACCAGTACCGAGGCCTGTTACTGAATATTTCTGCTCCAATGCCAGGTTATGGGAAATTATTATATCATGGTGCACCATGGGAGTTTTCATCTATGGTGTAGCTGACACGTACAATTTTTGATATGGGTCAATTCTAAATAACAGGTGGGTTGCTGATTGAGTTATAGTTGCTTTCTTTAATTTACTTGATTCTATTCTTGAAGCACTGCAAGCTTAATGATAATATGTTTGGAGGTTTATAGTTTCAGCTTGTCCAACTGCTTTAGTATGATTTGTAGCTGGTTAAATGTTTCACATTTTGGGATTGATTATTTGCTGTGTTAAGTTTGCCTGGAAAATTAATGGCGCATTTGACGGGTACCGCACCGACTTCTCTCAGTAAGGCCAGGTAAGAGTAGCCCACTTGTTACTTGTTGAAACAAAAGTTTTTCTGGGGAACATTGTATCTTAATTAATTATTTTAATTGTGTTGTATCATATTTTAGCTCCGTTGGCTATGAATGGCAGCAGGTCGGTGCCTGGCGGAGAAGGCTGTGAGATTTTTTAATAGCATTCACAGTAAAAGTATTGAGGACGTTGTGTGTTCCTCTGCTAAGCATTTGCATTTAACGGAGATTGTGGAGTTTGGAATCTTTTAAATTATTTTAATACTTTTGTGGCTTTGTACAGCTCCTTGTGTGAGTGCCCGCGTCTGCTTTGGAGTGTGTTTTCAATTTTTTTTTAAATGAATCCCAGAAAAGTGCATGTGATGATAAACAGTGAAATAAATTTGTTATTAAATTGAATATCTGATTTACTACTAATGGTAAACATGCTACAGACAGCTGGCATCCTGTATTTTGATGGCCTTTACAGTGATCAAGGTCAAGCTCCCTGGGAGGGAGACATTAATGATCAAGCTCAACTTGGGGTTTGATTCCCCTCCAACCGATCATAACCCTTCTTCCAGGCGGTATCCCATTAAGTACCCCAACGTGGACAAATCCCCGACCTGCCAGGTGAAAACCGCCTTCCGAAACTCTTCTACCGCCGAAGGATCATTAAGGATCATATATATATTATATTATATATATATATATATATATATATATATATATATATATATATATATATATATATCGATATTTGGTTTCTTTGGCAGTACAAGTCATTTATTATATATAGGCCAGAATAATTATGTACTGGTTACTATTTTCCCTGTGAAAGTTTCAATTCAAATTGCTTTCATTTAATACGCTGGAAGAATCCTTCTTCAAGCTCGCTAAAGCCTTCCAGGTGGCTGTTTCGTCCTCTCGTTCCTTGTCTGACCAGATGTAAGCTGCACCGTTCGCAAATGCTTTTATAGCGACAGCCGTCGCTACCCTTTTCCACGCTTCAAGTTCTGGCGTGGCTGTGTTTGTGCAAACAAGCGCATGGTTTCACATAAAAAATGTGCTTTGTTCACGTGCACACTTGCCAGTCGTTCTGAGGTATCTCTTGTTCTAGCCTCTTGTGGGTTGTCTGCGGCATCTAGCGGCGACTGTAGAACTATCTGGCCAGGAAGTCCTGTGGTTACTTTTAACCACCACCACCTCCATCACATAGTGTAGAATCCCAGGATGTAGTTTTTTCTGTGGTGCTGCAAGAAGTTAATTTTTTATTTTATTTTAACTTATTGTGGTTTTGTCAGTCGGCTCCACCATGTGAGCAGGATTTATTTCTGCCCTATTTGCAAGGGTCCAGTTGGGTGCTACTTTCTATCTTCAATTTTCAACTTTAACTCAACCCCAAAATATCCTATTTTTGTGCCAACTTCGGACTACAGTCAACTAGCTGTTTCTCTAGTGTTTTGGCGTACATTTCTTTTGGGAGTTTTGCTGCTGGGACTCTGCGTGCTCAGATCCGCTCCCCCAGTTTTCCAGGAAAATGTGATGTGTTACTTCTCTGTATTCCTGGTTTTTCGATGGACTCATGTTTATCAGTTGGACAGCTAAGTGCTTTAAAGTTTAAATCACCATTTTATTTAATGACCCTTTCACGCACAATTAATTTAACATTTTGCCTATTTAATGTTTTTTCTATTTTGTAATGGTAATATTTTGTTTCCTCAGCACTCGAACAACATAATTTAATTTTCATTTAAATTCTAAATCATGTGTTTATATTTAAATTGAGTAAGAATGTAATGTGCTGGTACCCTTATTTCTATTTACGCAGACTATGAGCCAGCAGCAGCTTGGTCATGATGGCACTCGCCACTAACGTGACATGTGGGTAAGCATGTGCACGCAACCCGCCACGACCATTGACTTTCCCAAAATGGGAGAATTGTTTCTGAGTGCTATGTATTTCTTTTTCAGCATCAGAATATGTTGTAAAGTGTAAAAATGTTCCTTTCTCAATGTTGTGCAATGTTTATGTTTCAAATTCAAAATGTGCGCTGCGCTGAAGAGCGAGACACTGATATTCAGGCACGAACGCCTTCATTGAATAACAGTATTTTCAGATTTAAAATTGCTTTGTCAATTCTGTATTCAAATATCTTATGTGCCATTAGATTTACATATTAATATTTTTACTCAACGCATAGCATTTCTGCTTGTGTGAATCCCGTAGGCAGCCATGGTACGTCCGCACGACCCCTGCTTTTGGGCAGTTGTTTTAGGAGAGCTGGTGAGGTAAGACGCTGTCACATACGAACTTCATATTTTTCCACTGAGTTAGATTTCCATAGTTTTCATGTAGTATACCAGTTAACCTTTGCTTTGTGTATGTTTTGCCAGACATCCCCAGCATTATGCTTCCGCTTAACTAATTAATATGCAGCCCTTGTGGCTTTTTGAAACTTAAACGTGATGAGAGGAGAGAATATCAGAGAGGCCACGCAACCCGCTCAACTTGTGAATCAGGTGCCCTCCACCCAGGTTAAGGGCATTTTCTTGTAATTTCTGCTTAATTGCGATGAGCAATACTAAGGGTAATATTTGTATGTTCATATTTAAGGGTTTTTGTCATCTTTAATTGTTTTACGGCCACATCACTCGCGGCCACGTGGTTAGCAGCTGCTAAGTCCGTATCTGTGCCATCACTGCGCTTCGAGGGTTATTTCTTGTGTGCCGTAATTTATCTCAGGGTTCTTGTATTTTTCAATGTTTGATGCTGTTTGTGTATGACAACACTGTTATTTCGTATGTCTGGATATTCCCACCATCAGGCACACTAAGAGCTTTTGTATGCTAGCATCTCAAAGAAAAAATTTTGCTAATGCCGTTAACATTTTGGCGGACGAGATTTTGTTGAATTTCAAGGGAAATAATGTACTTTACATCAGCATACGTGGTCTGTTAAGAACTTCATCCAGCGGCATCCGCACCATTTAAGAATTTTTTCACGCATCTGCATGTATATTTGCCTATTTCATGTTGTGCCCCATGTTCACCCAGTGATATTTTGTCATTTTGTATGGCGGTATTATTTTCCGTCCTAACCCTCTATGTGTATTGACCCGTCGCCACATATCATGTGGTTCGGGGAAGTGTCCCAACGAGTAGGCATTAGTGATGAGAGTAAACATACACGTGGTATTGTTCATTTTCATTCTCCGTGTCATGTCTCCAGGAAACATCTACAGTCCATCGTAGCGGATGTAGACCCCTTTACCATGGAGAAATTATCCATCTATGAGTGCACAAGTTGAGTTACGTGTTGGGGGAATGGGGGAATCACCCACCGGAACTGGCTAGGTCATGTCCAAGGTTAACCATAAACTCATTTCTGGCACGAACTGTAATTTGGCTTAATAAACAAAATTTTATCAGTGGAAATATATGTATCGTTATAGCATCAGAACCCAACTTGTCTCCATTTATTCAAAGTGCAATGTTTAGTAATGAAAAGTGTTTTGTAAGTACACACGGGTGAGATGAACGCACAGAACCACCACTGGCACCCATCTACCAGTAAGTAAAAGTGTATTCGTCTTCGTGTCTCACCCGACGGCGTTACTATTATTATGTATTTTTCTCTGCTAGCAGAGAATGAGCTCAAATTGGTTATTTAATGGAAGTTTAATTTTTATATAGTGCAACCATCTATAATTGTCAATGGAATATTATATTGAACTTTATATGCCATTATACATTTTGCATTTGCAAGGCAATTATTACAAAATGAATAATTTTATTTATTATTGATTATCTGGTGCACTCAAATGTGACCAATTGTTTATTTCTGCATTCCTTGTTAGTTATTTGGAAAATATTTAAAGAAAAGAATCAATAAATATGAGCAAAAGATATTATTTAAGCACACCACAAATCCATTTTATTTGGTATACATGCATATTCCCCCTGGGCCTTTAATTACTACACATCTATGTTATGATTATTTTTGAAGAGTATATCAGTGTTATTAACCTGTTGTAATTATTTAATTTTGTGACATGTGCGACCACCCAGCATCAGTAATTAATTGTTTGTTTACATCGCTTCCTGATATTTTCGCCACTTCTTTGGGTTTTATTATTGACTGTTCAGTTCTTGTGTTTGTTAATGGTTTGAAACCACATTCCAGGTATATTTGTCTGTCCTGGTTTCCTTATTTTTATTTTGGGTACTAAGAACTGACTGCATTAGTGTTTTGACGAAGTGGTTTGTTTAAATTTTCGTCACAGCCACACATGCCTCACAGTGTATCTGTTAAGTAAATATTATTGTTGGCTCAGAATTATACAGTACATGTCATATATGAACCATAGTCCAATGATAATACATAATGCAAAATTGCATCAAGCTTGCCATCCAGTAATAACATTAAATCTTGCATGTTTATACTTTTAAGGAATGAAAAACAATTCTTCATTCCTTAACTGAAATACATAATATGTACATTAATACTACCACAAACACAAGGTTACTAAATATGATTAAAGTGTTACAATAGTTGCTGTAGAAAAATAATTAATTTAATACATTAATAACAACACATTAAAATAAGTCTATTTTTTTAAATTAATAAATTAACTTTTCGTAGATAATGCCATTCACATGCTCAAGAAATTAAATCTCTGCCATTTCTTCACCCCACAAAATATTTTTCCTCATCATAATAGTTGCAGTGTATGTCACAATTCTCGCTTCCTGCTACAAGCCCTTGCTCCAATTTTTTAATCTTCACATCACTCTCAAAATTAAAATTCCCTTCTGTTCATTAACCCCGTTCCCAACCAGACAATTAAAAAAAATCCTGTCACGTTTCACTTAGAAATACAGTGTATATCTTTTTACTCGTAATTATACTTTATTCACGATAACTTCGGCCTTTTCTGAAGCCCTGCTAAATATCTACTTTTGGTTACTGATTAGGTATCCTTCCGCTACGCGTAAACATAAACACTGCCATGTGACGTCTACTTTTATAACTGTCAAATGCGTTAGTTGCTGTTTAAGGAATGCTGTTATATTTGCTACAAATGTTCACAATTTAGGTTGGCTTTATAACTATTTCTTACACATGATATAGCACGTTACACATAATACACATTAATATTTTGCCACGTCTGTGTTTGTTACAACTGTGGTGGAAACAACAGTAGTATTTGGAATAAAAATTAAAACGAAGGGACACAGTAATTCAAGCACACAACTCGTGTCCCGTATTTATTGTTTGTAGCATCAACAAATGTAAAAGATAGTGGTGAACATGCAAATATATAGGCCTACCGTAACGTTTATTCTGCTAATGTTTATATGCATTGGTACTTACTGGTTTGTAGGTTTATTGTATTATTTATTTTAATTAATCTGGTTGGGCTTAGTATTTTGAGGGGATCGTGACAGACATTCAAATTACATAAACGTTGTGATAAACAGATGTGAATTTCAATAAGTAACTTCATCATAACATCAGTTCATGGTTAAAACGTATACATGTTGCACATATTTGAAATCCACACACACACACCCTGGTCTGCATAACGATTACAATGCAGCCACTACACCCTTTCAAACACAGCGATCACAGCACAACACTTTTAACCCTGCTGTGGAAACACATTTTTATCACAACATTGTAACTTGCTAGGATGTTTAAAAACACGAGTACGAACTTGACGCTTCGTTCAGAAACACACAGTGTCATTGACACGTCGCCACATCGTCAGTCGTAAGGCAATGAGTATAATCGCCTGCCATATTGGGTTGGGTTGGGATAATCGTGTGATTCTAAATTCTCCTTTCCACACTATGTCTGCCAACCTGCTGGATGTGTAAGCGTAGCACCATCGCATCACATCTAAATAACTCAGAATAAGTATTTAAAGAATAAAATCTTGTTTCTGTTGTAAATTGCAATTTCAAACATCATTATTGCTGCTGTAATTAGTATAAAATGTGCTGAAATTATAAATAACAAGATTTATACTTTTCCTGCCACACAGGTGGTACGAACTTCCCGAGAGAGAGAACAAGAGAGAGCGACACAATCCGCTTCGCTTAAACTTTTCTTCCAACGGAAAAAAAAACAGTGTCACTAGAGCAAGTCTATGCATGGTAATTTCCGCTGATATTTTTTACTGCAGCAATAAAATGCGTTTCCGTCAGTGCTACCTAAGAATGCAAATATATCATTTGACAACATTTAATTTACAAATAGTATACATAAAAACGAGGTAAAAAATATTGTAACTGTGAACTATTTCTTATCGGCCGTTGCCAACATGTCGCTGCTTTCGCTGTTGTTAATTTGTATTTAATACGAAATGAATATTACAAGTTATAGAAGATACTAAATAGATTATTAATCTATTCAAGAACACAGTACTTTAACGTTAGTCACAGGGTTATATAATTTTGGAATACAAGTGATTGAACACAACAGGTTGACATGTTACGCCTAGAGTGATTTCTCAAAGTTTTGATTTCAAAAGGCCGAAGAAAGCGTGAATGGACTATATGTCAACTGTGTATTCTATAAAATTAGAAAATTATCTGCTTGCATGCTGGCTTATAACCAGTACAAACAAATTAGTCATACAACTAATCCTGACTCCCTAAAAATATTTAATATGGATTTTGACAGTTAAAATGTAAATATATACTATTCAAAATTTAAATCACATTCAGTTTTTGAAACCTAAAAATAAAGTTAAACATTTTGGTTAATGTTGTATTCAAGTGCAATCAATGTCCGTATTTCATATAGAATATTATATTTATGAAAGTTCATAGTTTTAAAGTTAATATTAGCCACTATCTGAATATATGTATATAACAGCACAATGCAGAAAGGACATTTCTCAGAATAACTTTATGTTGCCAAAAATCTGTTGCATCAACGTAGTTTATTCCTAGCTGTAACTGTATAAAATCTATTACATAGTAAGAAAGTTCTGTTAACCTGATGCATTTAATCAGTGGAGTCTAGTCCTGAAATTGCACAACTGCATTTATTCTGATGATTACGTGTCTGCTAATAAGTCACAAAACTCATAACTACAGAGCCCTGGCAGTTCCTTGTTGCCACTAGAGTCTACCTTGCGACTTTGGTCCAGAGCGACTTGAGTTTGGAAGTGCATCAGACAGGCCAATGTGCTATTCCTACAGATGCTTCCACAAGTATCACTCTTGGCAGGTACCGCATGGCGGGGTGCATCGTGATACAGGCCAATCTGCTCCACATGGAATGTTTTCCAAACAGGCGATGGCTGGAACAGTACAAGCCGCATGGCTAGCAGACCATCCCACTTGATGGCACTGAGACTCTCAGGTAACGACACAAAATCCTGGCTTCCCTGCTCATAGTGAGGATGGCTCATAAGCTTGTGGCAACGTATTGATATTACCCATCCATTTTGTGTCCTGGGGGCTGTGGTTTTGGCCATCACTCCACTGGATACCTTGCTTGCCTGAGTGTCTGGAGCTGTTTTTCCCTCGCAGCTGTATGGCAAACAATGCAGTTTAACTTACACATTCCCAAACTTGACATTGACAATGTTAATGCAAAAATAACCAGCACTGTCACAAAATAGTTAGATTTAGCTGCATTAGTCAAGAAAAAAATTTTGCTATTACAATCTATACTTCCTTTTCTACCAGTTTTTGCATGCTGTACAGATGTGCAAACAATATTTGAGGGTGGATTGCAATTTTGGAGCTGTGAAAATAGTCATATATATTTTGTTGCAATTCCAAACTTGATGTAAAGCACAATACTATTTAAACAAAGGTAATAACTAATTTAACAAAAGTAGCAAAAAAATTTCTGATTTTTCTCTATCTACTTGCAACTGTGTTGTACGTACATAACTACCAATCAGAAAGCACCATGCCCCATTTTCATTACCTATGTTCTGTTCTCCGAATAACAAGTTCAGAAATGCTGCATGGTCGGACCAGGACGCACAACCAGGCCGCATAATAATTCCTCAATGTCACTTCCCCAATGCTGGATGGCACTGGGAATTCAATATCTATCACAGAGCAGCCAGAACCTGTATTCTGTTCCTTGTCAATAGTTATCATTGTTGGACCTCTCACACTGAATGGTACTGGTTGGCGTATATCGCATGACTTAGAAACACTTCGGTCCATTTTCCTCAACTGAAAAACATAATACCATTGCGTCTGAGTTACACACTCATCTCAGCAATTAGAACACCAACACTGTAGGTCAAGAGGGAATCATCAACGCAAAAAAAGTACCTGGAACTACCATCCAGTAAGTTCCCAAGGCAACAAAACTGAAAATACATATAGCCAATAATGAAAAAACTTTATATGTGTGTTTTTGTGGTCACTATAGTAAGTGAAGTATGGAATTATTTGATGTTATTTCATCTGATGCATAAATTAATATTGCATGGTTTATTAGTAACCATTTACCCTTAATTTGAAAAACAGTAAATTATATAATCACACCCACCTTTCTTTTCTACGTGTTTTAGTGATTTTTTGATGATGTAAACTGTTATTTAACATGATTTAGATAGTTTATATGATAGTTATGATCGTTTGTAAGATTTGGAACTGAAGAAATTAAGTAAAAATGTGGTATTTTCTCTTTGATGATCACAGACATAATATTTTACATAGGAATTTGAGTTTTCATTAGCTTTATCTGTTTACCATTTGAGAATGCAAGTTATTTATTTTATCTCTATGTGTATGATGTTCGTTTCCTGTAGTGAAAGAAAAATATTATTATCTGTGATGTTCTTGGTTGTAATAGTAAAAGGCAGACGTGCTATTTCCTGTAGCATTTTTATATGTAATTTAACCACCATGGTAAGTAAAGATAAATATAAATGCAACCAAGAAAGTTAGTTTACGACAAGGATCGTGGGCACAAGACAGAAGAGGCCCCAAAAACGCTCAATTATTTTTAGTGCATTTGAAGCCTAAAGCCAATGCCTCGGCTAACGGTGCCATGTTACTGCAACATTAGTTCTCCACAGCACATGAGAAAGTCAGTGCTACATTGCTAAATCTGGTAAAAACAGTTACTTTTATCATTTAATTGTTCCAAGTTTTTTTTCCAGCTATGACATCACCTTTATGTTAGCCTGCTCATATGTTAAATATCCAGAAGAATTTTATTTTCAAGCTCACCGCTGATGCCATGTACGGGCAATACATATCACTTCAGCGCCAATGAGCGACTATAAACTAAGACATTTTCAAGAGATTATTTAAAATCCCCTATACGAAAGGTGATGATTGTCTAATATAGACATGCATAAGCTAAATACTTTTAGTAGAGATAAGAGCAGCACATTAATTTAATCATTCTTAATTACCTACAATCTGTTAAAAATAAACTATATAAGTTATGGATATTTTATTAAATGGCTATTTCTGCCGTATGTTGCCTTTTGGAATGGATAGTAAAAAGTATTTTAGAAAACATTTTGAGTAATTATTTAAATAGAAGTTGTGTTGTTTGGTTCTGGACAGCAGTCCTCGTCATCTATTTTACAGATATTCATACACTATTTTACAGATTTTCCACTCTTCATAAATTATGTTATTTTCATCTTTACTATATCACGCTGTAAGAATAACCTTTAATATTCTGTCATGTTTATTATTCCAACTACAAAATGTAGTAGTGATTCAAAAAATTAACAACCCTGGTAGAATTGTAGGAAAATAATGTACATTAATCCTATACCTATCAGAGAAATTGGTGTAACTACGCAGGGTCATGAAAAAGAGCTTTCGCAAACAAATAAAAAACAAGACAGTATATGAATTGTATTGTCGCGTGTACTCTTTGTTTAGTTGGGAAAGTGTTAATTAAGACACAACACAAACACGTCATAGAACAGTGACAAAGGTCAGAGTCGAGACATAAGCCCAGGCATTATGTTATGTGAGCTAGCACTTGCACTGGCGGGTCGTGGTATCTGCCATGTTGTGGCAGAAATTATATAATAGGGACTTTCTAGTGTCTGCTCTGGGATTCAGACATGGGACTTTACTTGTCAACTTGAATTTAAAGGTGGAGGTAAATGTATGTGAGGTCTGTCTCTTAAGCTCAAAAGAGACGGCGACCAACGTGATGCCAGTATCACCAAGGACATTCAGCGGCTGGACAGCGGCTAGTGTTGGTTGTGGCGGAGTGGTGTTGAAGAAGACTTCGTAGCTACAGGAAGGTAGTTGACTTGGATGATATTTAGCTATTGTCGGATTGAGTCCTATAAATGCTTCCTGGAATTTAATAATAGCTAAATGGATAGGGTGCTGTCCTTTCGGTAGTCTAGTTGGAGGTGCAAATAAAGGTATTGGTTTATCCAACTGATTGGATATTAATTCCACTAACTCATTAAGAACGTTCTCCACTTTCAGTCTCCTTTTATATTTGATGCCTCCTTTTCGGAAATTTGCAACCATAGTGGGAGACAATCCAGAAAATCCAATGATAACAAAATCGGGGGATACAGTTTGGCATTGCAGCTCCAAATTTATTGTCTACATTCAAAATTCAATTACACCACTTGATTGCCAAATCAAAGAATATGTTACGTTGAGTGAGGACTGCGAAGCATCGCGCACTGCAGGGGGAGGGGGGCACTTTTGAGTTTGTTTCACCACATCTCATAATTTCCGTGTTGTATAACATTTGACTAGGAGGAGCTATGATGCTCGTTTAAGTTTCAATCGGCAGCTCTCGTCAAGATGAATCAAGTGCATGTATAAAAACATTTGTGTGGCGTGGTTATGGTAAAATTGTATGGTTTAATGTAAAAAATTAAGAAAAATGAACACAATTTCGGCCTATACTAGTCAAAATACAGAACTTGTATACGATTGGAAAGAGCATCTCAAAAGCAATCCAGTGATACCCATAAAACCCCATGCAATCGAATGAAGCGGTGCCGAGAACGTAAAATAAACATCAAGGTGCTAGAGTACGTCAATGTAGACGTATTCACGCAAAACAAACTGCTGTCTCCCCAACACCGCCAAACCCAATTTTTTTGCGGTAGAGCATACATGCATACCATATGCAAGAGATACACACAGAATACGCCGGTGTGTTACATGACCCTCTGCTGTGTAGCTGAGTATCCTGGCTTGCCAGCGGGTTTGCACGTACTGCAATTCCTTGCCAGGCCTTTTACAGCGGAAGGTGGAATATGTAGGGTGTAGGCATCACTGTGGTTTTATTCAGAGGCGTGCAGTATCTTTTCACGGTGGGTCAAGTGGTCAAAGCTTGCTCTATATATATATATATATAATATATATATATATATATATATATATATATATATATATATATATATATATAATATATATATATATATATACACATACACACACACACACACACCCCCCCCCCCTACCTCTCTCTCAGCAGAAGGCGGAGTAGGGAGATACTTGGATTGCTTGATTCCACAAGAGGAAAGTGTGTAAGCCTGCCTTAGTGGCTATGTACGTGAGACACTGGCTATGCTTCAATCCTTAAGTGCGTGAATTGATATAAGCTATGAATCTTTCATACAGCCATAAGGGCATAAGTTAGGAAAAGTCAAATACAAAGTCAATGAAAGAGTTTAATCAATTACGTGTTGCTTTATTAAAAGTGTAAATAGCAAACTGGGGCGCACTCTCCTAATGATATTAATTTAATACAATTAAAATCAAAATACATTTTGAATGTCAGGTGAAGGGAACGCTACCAGATGGCAAGTGAATAATAATGAGTGAGATTGTAAATTTAATAATAAGGCATGAACTAAATAAATAAGCCACAGTTACAATTAAGATTCCCTAATTGGAAGATGTTCTGAGGGAACCAAGCTGTTGGGGGTTCACCACCAGAAGGGTGATGAAGAAGCAGTGTGGTTAAGTCTATGACGATGTCTTTTAAAATCTTATAACATGGCTGCATTATTTTTATGTCTATATTAATATTTATTTAATTTAAATATTTTTAATTAAAATATCCGCTTGTCAGTCTGAAAATGTATTTTTGTACTTTAGGTTATTCTTTGGCGTTATTCATTATGTAATATTTTATTAGTTTATTTATTAATTATCAGATTTATTTTATTTTTTTTAGGTATTATATTTATTTTGAATGATTTAGTTAATTTTATTGAATATAAACTTCTTATATTTAATGGTACTCACTTATTAAAACATTGTTATTTGATTGAATATCAGTAATTTGTATAAGATTTGTATTATTTATTTCTTCATGAATTATTTTTTATAATAGGTGCTTTATTTATTGATCGTTTTAATATTTTGGTTTTAATATTTATTTTTTCTATAATATTTATAATTGTTAGTCCTAATTTAACTAGAATTTTATAAGTTGGGATGGGTTAGGATTGGTTTTTTATTGTTTAGTAATTTATTTTCAGAATGTTAAGTCTTTTAATGCTGGGATAGTTACTGCTTTATCTAATCGGGTTGGTGATAGTATATTGTTGATGTGTATTGCTTGAATGTTTAGATATGGTAGATGAAATTATTTTACATATATTGATTTTTCTTTTGATTATGATGTTAAGTTAATTAGTTTATTGATTGTTAATGCTACTATAACTAAAAGAGCTCAAAAACAATTTTCTCCTTGATTACCAGCAGCAATAACTGCCCCTACTTCTGTTTTCTGTTTTTATTATTTATTTCTTTAATTACTATATTTATATCTGGATTTTGTGTGCTAACTTTGTTTGATTTAAAGAAAATTATTGCTTTATCTACTTTAAGTCTATTAGGTTTAATAATATCTATTCTTTCTTTTGGTTTTATTGATCTAGCTTATTTTCATTTGTTAGCTCATGCTTTATTTAAGCTTTAATTGTTTATGTGTTCAGGAGTTTTTATTCATTCTTTTAAAGATTGTCAAGATATTCATTGTTTATGAAATTTATTTTTTCAAATACCATGTTTATGTTTTGTTATTGCTAGTTTGTGTTTATGTGGTATAACTTTTTTGTCTGGGTTTTATTCTAAGGATTTAATTTTAGAAATTTATTCTATAGGATATATTAATATTTTCTCATATTTTATTTATTATTTTTCTACAGGTTTAACTGTTATAGATTTTGATTAATTTATTATTTGATTATTACAGATTTTTCTTTTTATAGTTATCATTATGTAATGGATGAGAGTTGAGTAGTATTAAGAAGTATAATAATTATAACTTTTATTTCGGTTTTTGGTGGTTGTATATTAAGTTCGATTTTATTACCTATTCCTTTTATAATTATACTAACTTTTAGTTAAAAATTAATAATTGTTAATTGTTTATTAGGTGTATAGGCTGGTTATTTTATTAATAAGTTTACATTATTTAAGTATAATTATAGTGGTGTTTGTATATTTTTTGATAGAATATGATTTATACCTTATTTAACCATTAAAATTCCTTCTTATCCTTTAATGCTTGGTCTAAAATTTAATCAATGTAGTGATCATGGTTGATTTGAATTATTAGGTGGTCAGGGTTTGTAAGTTTCATTAAGTAATTATTCACTTTTGAATCAGAAAATTCAAAATTGAGTTTTTAATTTTTGATTTATTATTTTAATATTTATTTAATTTATATTTAATTAATTTAATTTATATAGCTATATTGTTTAAATAATACTTTAAGATGCTAAAATCTCTATACTCACAACTCTCGGACTCGGAACCCTTAAAACTTACATCATGCTGTGATAAAAGGATAGTCAAAAGTCATTTAAAATTGTCTTAAGACATACCAAAATGTTCCAAATTACAATAAAATGTACAAGGAGAATAAAATATGCTACAGTTACTCTCATATCAGAAGGCTTATCAGCTATAACATTTTGCTATATAAAATAAACTAACCTACATTTAACATTTATATGCCACAAATAAACAGCTAGTACTCTTTATGTTTTAAAATGACCATATTGTAATATAATCTATAGTCCATTCCCCATTGGAAGCAACTTTCTCGGAGCCCTGCTAAATATCTTCTTGCAGGCCCGTTTAGTATACTTCCACCAAATTTAAACAAACATTGCCATGTGACTTCCATGTAGCATCTGTCAAAATCAATGTTTACATGCCATTGTGTGTGTACATGTGTTCTTATTCTTTCACTACACTTAAAAATAAACATTGAAATGTGACTTCCACTTTTACACCTGTCAAATGTGTTGTTTACAGTTTTTCAAAGAATTCTGTCTTAGGTCTAGTTCAAAAACCATTTCGTACAAATACTCACAGTTTAGTCCTATAACATTATTTAGGTCAGCTTTATGACATTTTAAAAATGCCTGAATTAACTATAGTTCTTACGGTTACGTTACATTAACATATTAGTTTTCCACAACATAACACATTACATGTAATGCACGTTAATATTTTGCCACGACTGTGTTAAATACTGTTACAACTGCGGGGTAATGAACTGTAGTATTTAACTTTTTGTTATTGATGTGTGTTGGGTTATTTCTTTAAAAGGACGGCCTCAGTTCGAATAACGATGGAATAGACAGTCCAACGAAAAAGCGACATTAAAATCAAGTCTGCAACTCGTATCGCTCATTTTTTGTTATAGAAACTTAAAATATAGTGGTGAACATGCACTCAAAAAAGCCTACTGTAACTTTTATTCCACTCATATTTATATGTATTGCTAATTACTGTGTATTAGGTTTATTGTAATTTATTGGGGCTGGGCTTGGTTATTTTGTTGGGATTGGTGGTAAATCACGTTACATGACTGTGTTTCAAACACCCATGCAAAGGTACAACATTGTGGTAAGTTAACATATGTGGATGTAAATAAATAACTTCGTCATAGAAACAGTTCACATTTACAACGTATATAAATAATTCACATCAAATATTTGAAATCATGCACACACAGATCCAGCGTAACTATCACCAAACAGCCACGCCATGTTATTTCACACGCAGCGGTTAACGAAACACACCGTAACAGTATATTTATTACTGCCGTGGAAACACAGATTTATCACAACATTGCAACTTGCTTAGGTAGGTTTAAAAAAAAACAATGTCTACAAACATGATGTGGTAATTTGAAGTATTTTTCTAAGTATAATTTACACTTTGTTTGGTAAAACAGCAACACGCCATGTCTGCCAACTTCACTTTGTTTCTGCCCCGCCATCATATCTAAATATATTCAATAAGTATTCAAACATTAAAATTTCTTTTCAGTTGTAAATTATAAATTCAAAAATCATTTTGCTGTCATAAGTATGAAATACACCATAATTCAAAACAGGTACAATTTTGCAGTGTACTAGCGAAGTGAAACTTCCCAAGTGTGAAAGATACAAAGACAGAGATAGCGCCAATCCTCGCTCAGCAGACAGTTGCTTCAAAGTTGCTCTCGCTCGATAAAACAACACCGTACCATTATGGCCTACTCACTACATTTTCCGCTGTTATTTTAAACTGTAAAATGAGATATATTGCCATAGGGGCTACCCAAATATTTAAATATTTCAATAGACACCGTTTAATTTACAAATAGTGTACTAAAAAACTAGGTTAAAATAATATTTTAACTATGAACTATTTCTTACCGGCCGTTGCCAATACGTCGCTGCTCTCATCGTTGTTAATTCATATATAAAAAGAAATAAATATTACAAGTTTTAGAAAATATTAAGGTAAAGTTTCATTTATTCAATAATACAATGCTCTAAAATTAATCATAGTGTTATATATTTGTGGAATACAGGTAATTGAAAAAACAGGTTGACATGTTTTGCCTAGAGTGTTTTTTCAAAGGTTGTTTTTCATAAGTCGCTTCCAATCGGGAATGGACTATAGTTAAATAGAATAGCCTAAATATCCATTAATTTTTCTCTCAAAAAATGAGGAGTATGAGAAACTTGAAATATAAATTAGCTGTGGTTTAATTTTTTTTAAAAGTGTTTCCAGTCCAAATAAAATTATACAGGCAGCAATTAACATTTTATGAAAGCATGCTAGAGTCATAAGTCTTGTTTTTCTATCATTTTGAGGCACAACTTGGGACAAAAGTTTGATTTTCTGAATGCTTTGGCTTGGGACATGGCAGGTTCAGACAGTGCCATGGCGCCAGAGGGCAGGGTTCATGCACAGATCAGAGTTGTATAAAAGCCCCTGGCAAGAGTAGGTGGTTGGTGTTGGTAGCAGTTTAAGTACAGGGCGGTATATGTGAGATGGCAGAATAGGCAGTTGGTGGTTGGTCCTAAAACATTTCAACTCACGGCTGGTGGTTGATCATGTAGAAAGTTGAAAATAATGAGGTTTTTACCACCAAGTGATCAATCAGAAAGTGTTTTGTAGTGTGTACATGTGATGGAAAAAATACGTGAAAAGGTTGAAATGGAGAAGGATACAGGTGCAAATAAAAGTATTGATATCCGCCAATGACCAGAAGTTTTCAATGAAAAAAACCCTATGTATAAAAACTTTTGAAATGTATGATTTGGTTTGGTACATATTTTATTTATTTTCATTTCGGTACAATGCAGCATTTTTCTGTCACATAACATGTTCAATTATCGCTTCTCAGTACTGTTGATTTCAGAAAATCAAAATCTCACCAAACAAAAACAATACAACATTTTAAAGATTTACTGCTACCTGGTGGCTCACACAAAACAATTCAAACCAATGCGCCAACTGTGTAGTGTGCCATGGAATATGTCGCACACCAACCGATGACCACCAACAACATTAACAGCCAATTGTGTCAGGGGCTTAAGAATTAAGAGATAGGTTAGGACAGCGCAGTTATAGACTTGTGTTATTACATGTCTCAATTTTAAGAATACTCTTTCGAGAGAGCACTCTTTCGCCCAACCTGGCGAGGAGCACTGCGTCTTCTCTTCCACATTCTCGCTCTGTGGAACTGAGACAACCTTTCTCTCGTTTCTCTCCAACGTCCTGCAGACAACTGATGCAGAAAGGCGGAAAATCATGTTGAGCTAAAATTGTAATTTATAATAGTCTAGAATAGCGGCAGTTTTGAAGGAGATGTAGTAGACCAATTAAATATATTTATATGGGTTGTGCATAGCTTACCTGTACGATATTTATGGAGGCGTGAATAAATTAACTAGAACATCAGAAATAAAATAGTTAAAATACAAATAATTCTGTCACTTTGTTTATGTCAAGTGCCATGTTGTATAGTCCTGTAATGTACCATGTTCGTGATACTTGTACCATAATTAGAACTTGTGTACCATGACTACAGTAAAAATATGAATCTAATGACTCTAAAGTATAACAAGAATTATCACTTTGTAATGCTTGGTTTAAGTGGGAAGACAATTAGAGTTTGTAGTAATGCAATGTTCAAACAACTGTTTTGGAATGAAATTAAAAGAAACATAAAATTGTGATTTTACACTTATATTAGAAATGTACCATAATTTTGTGACAGTGTACCATTATTTTGATTATCCTGTACCATTACAGAGCACTGGCGATTTTTCAAAGGTTTATGTCACAACTGGATTGTGGGAAATTGCCCAACATCAGTGTAACATGTGATTCTTACTGGTCTGAGGTTTGCAATGTACAAGTGTTTATAGAGTCGACTTTTGATGTATCGTTATCGCATGTATCGATAAACCACATCTACCAACAATTTTTTGTGGTCCCGGAAAAATCCCTATGTAAATAATGTTAACATAAACAGCTTGTATCGTATATCGCATGATGCGCCAACCAAAGTATATTTTGGGTCCCTTTACCTAATATTTCCAGCAACTATCATTTTTAAGCTGATTGTTTATGCAAACATCTAGTAACTGGATGTGAAATATGTCACGCATGCAGTCGTGTTTCACTGCTCTGTGGCGCTTTGTCTAGTGTCTTATCTTCCCAACACATCTGTCAACACAGCAGTGTGGTGCGACTGTGCGAGACTGGCTTGCTACTTCCCCTACACGCCTGTCGAGAAGGGAAGGTTACCTATAGAAACGAGTGTAGCGACCTAGCGTCCTATCTCTCACCCTTCTTTCTGTCTCTCTTAGCCACACACCTTCCTTCCTCCCCTCATAATCCAATGAAAGGGAAAGTAGTTGTCTAGCAAAAGATAAAACACGTCCTCTCTCTTGGCCACGTCCACTTTGCATGCCTTCACATGCTGGCCTAGAGCAAATGTGCCTGGCGAACGTAATTTTATTAACATTATGCGTCGCTCAAAATAGTTGCACCTATCATCACTTGTATTTCAAAGTAAATGGTTTCGCCTGAAAATGTTACGTAAAACATTTTTACGAGGAATTATTATTTGCCAAGATGTTTTCTTTTGTGATTACAGGTTGTTTTTCCCGTTAGATTGGTGTTGCATTGTATCTGGCGTAAAATCAACATGATTGTAAAATGTAATATTTATTCACCTTAAGAGGCAGCATCTTCACTAATAAAATTATATGCCCAGAAGCATATACTTTACCTTCCCTTGCCACAAAAAATTGTTTCAACATCAAGTGACTTGTATAATAAGTGTAAAGTTTATTTTCAGTAACTTCTTGTGGGCAAATCGGAGGATTTATATTGATTTATTTCAATAGACACACATCTTTTGAATAAACTGATAAAATTTAAGGGCCTATTTGACTCCTTTTGCCATCTAATAATGGGAAGGTAAGCACCGAGCCAAATGCACTGTAACTCACAACAGGGAAAATCAGAAGATGTGGTTTTGAACGATTATTAAAAACCGTGAATAAATCAATTATAATTGCCTTATTTATTCATTTCTGTCTCAAAATTTCAAGTTTTCTTTGAGTAAAATATAATTAATTACTTTAAAAGATAGACGTTTGCCACGGTAGCAAGGTGTCAGCAACATGTAGTGGCGTGGAGGGATAACCCTCCTGCCACCACCCCTCCTCCAGCAGCCACCATGAACACACTATCCGATCGATTGATAACTTCTCAGTGTGTACTAAGCTGAATGAGTGAACGCGGGACAATTCAAAATTTGACGTCCATTGTCATAATATTTTTTATTTCAGAGGGTTTGAAAGTTTTAGGTCAGCTTACTTTTGGTGTCAGATTACAATCAATTATATACTGTATTTTGAGATGTTATTTTCTTTATTTAAACTAGTTTAGGTGAAATGTTTTTTAATGTAGGCCTATTACTTTTTCGAAAATTTCCATTTTTATTGTGTTTATTAGCTAAACTTCATTCACAAATAATGTATGGCTCTTATTATTCTCAACATAAAGTTTTATAGGTTAGAAGTTATATTTTATTGATGTACATGTCAGGACCCGCATCTACTGAAATTCCGCATGTATGGACATTTTTGGCAGTCCCCTGAATAACGGTAGATCAAGAGTAGACTGTATGCGTGTTTTATTGCAATTAATTCAGTTAGACGTGTTAAATCAAATAATTGTGCAAAAATAAGAAAGTTTCTGTGCTAATATATCAATGGGAAAAGTGAAATTATAATAATATTGCAGAAATTTGAGTGAATATGGAGTGTCGTCAAATAGAATCGTTGTGTCATGCTTAATTATCTACGCCATAAGAATGGCAATTGGGTGTGTACCTAACCAAATTAAACCTAACTTCACAATAGGTCCTAGTTGATATTGTGATTTTGTATGACATTCAAGCATAACCTCCTCACACTGAAAAATACAGTTCAGGCGTAGTCAAACATTACGCACCAAGCCAGAGTCCTCAGCACCAGCAGGGGAGTAAATCCCCAAAACAAGTGATTCAAGGCATGCCAGCTGTTTTCTGTAGATAGTGACCACGAAGCAGTCATGCATCCATGACGCGTGTAGTTTCCCCAGAAATTATTTTGAAGCGTAGTCCCCGTGCACTGAAAAATACTGCTTGGATTTGAGTAAAAAGTCAAATTGATAGTATAGTGTATATTGATAATAATGTGCGTTTAGGGATTTTTTGGTTACACACTTTTGCAATTTAACGTATTTTTGTGACAACATAATACGATAACCTACCAATTTTTCAGACGTTGTTCCCCACACTTTCTCTCGTGTTAATTGCCCTCCCCACTATCGTATTTGTAGCTTGTATTGATAATATTGTCAATTTAGGTATTATTCTGAGTTATTTTTGCGATTTAATGTCTTTTCATAATAAAATATTACGATTGCATACATATTTTTCACTCGTCTTACACCTCAATTTATTTACCTGATCTTCATTGCCCTCCTCACTATAGTTTTTGTTTGTATTGATATCTTGAATGTTCCAAGTAAATTTATGTTCCGAGTAATTAGTAGAGTAGAATTATACCAAACTCTGTGAAAAAAATTTTATTTTTACGAAAAGCTCCTACTTTGAACATTTACCCAAGATTTTGTCAGTTATTCATATTTTTATTTTTATAAATACGTGTTAAGTAAGTTATTTAATTGTTTTAAAACAATTGAAATTATTTATTCACTTACAGGTAAAATGTGACGAAGTTTTGCCTCAGAAAGCTGCTATAATCTTTAAACACGGAAATAATATAGACAAATATGACGCGTGCTCAAAGAGCATGAGAGAGGGCCAGCGAGTGTACAACTTCATGCTTTCATAGTACTCTCGTTCTTTCACACTCTCTCGCCAGAGCAATCTTTCTGATATGACGTGATTGCGAAAACGAGAGCATGAGAGATCGCTCTCTGGGCCAATTGAGACACAGCGTAAGTACACTTTAAACCAAAACAGCCCTGATTGAATCACATATGTGAATAAATAAGCAAAGTTCAAGTATTTCAGGCCCTGTTCAAACTGCCACTTTTTGTTAAAATGTTTGTCTACAAAAGTGAAGATGTATTTTTGTAATTGTCGTTTTGCATTGTCAACTAAGAAGCTGACAAATTACTAAATAAAAATTACCAAATTGCTGCCATTAAGGTTTTACCATTTTGAAACACATCTAAAGGCAAGGTTAATGTAATAAAAATATGTGTATTGTACTCTAAATAATTATTTCACAAACCAAGTTGGGAAAATATTCATAAAATACGTATTTTCTCATGACACGATTTTTGTTAAATAAGAGTTACACATCACATTTGTTTAGTTTAAATTTAAAATGTCACTCTAACAACTTTCCAGAATAAATCATATTTATTTGAAGACTTTGTGAACTTTTAAAATTGGAATAGTGATAACACGAAAAAGTAGTATGGCATGCTAAATGCTGTTCACGATAAAGTGAGCACTTTTGAAATCAAACTTAAAAGAAAAAAAGTCACTGTCGCAGCATGCATATATTTTAATGGGAGCACTGAGCAACATGCACCCAGTAAAGTTGGTAAAAATGAATGGAATCTAGTTCCATACGTAAGTTTAAGACTAAAAGGTATTAGGTAACTATTGTGATAATTTAAATTATTTCTTATGCTTTCTGTTTTTTTTTTTTTTTTTTTTTTTATGCATCAAAGTGTAAACAGATTTGTAAGATATTAATTTTTATATCACAGTTTAACTTGCCGGACGTATGAATAAAGTGACGAGGCCCACGGCGGAAGAATACAGCACTTGCATACAAGTAGAACTTATGCAGGGCCTTAAAAATGTTATTTGACCGAGAACAGCCTATAGACAGTTGAATGTCACGGTGTTCCGACAAAACCTTACAAAATTCTAAGATAAAAATTACGAAAAACGAAATTCGAAAAGAATTGAAACACAGTCTTAATCAAATCCGAACACGCCATCCCAAGTTCAAAAGCAAATTTGAAAAATGCATTCTATGTAACGTTCTAACATACCAATACTAGATCCCAGTAACGCAGTAGGTATCTTTGTCTTAAAACTTGAATCGTTTAGGATGATGTACCTTCAACACGTGATTTACTTGATTAAACCCACGGCAGTTGTTTACTTCAATCTTGCCAATGTTTGCGTCATAGAAATGCGCATAGACTAAAGATCGATGAGGTTGACCCGTTTGGTAAACCGATCTCGCTGGCTGCGCACAACCAATGTCCGTGTCTCAACATTGAACTGCTTTTGTGGCTATACATTTGCAAAAGATTGGCGTGGATCGGACTTGGGGTTAGCATGCTGTTTATAAAACAAGTGGGAGTCACAAAGAAAGCAAGGAGACGAGAGCGGACTCCATGTTTATACGACCTTATTGTGAAGTACACGCGGGCACAGAGCGACATGAAAGAGTGACTCGAAACATTCGTCTGTCGATGACTCGGTACTTTCGCCAAGGCTCCGAGTTGCGATACATGCGCGATCTGTTCGGTACGTTTTGAAACGAGTCGAAGGTATTTCGATTCATTAGCAATGGTTCTGTGGATCTAACTAGATGGCGGTGATGTGTCAGTCACTGAGTCAGGGAGTGGCTATGTGATATACCATGCAGCGTTAACGAGTGAAGCCAGTTTATGGCGTGGAGTTAGACGGTTGTTTTCCGGTTAAAAAAGGTCGCGTAATCAACAGTTGCCTAAAACATAGTATAGGCCTATCTTTCACGTGTAATTTTATGAGTTTTAAAATCGACATAAATTAACGTACAGCTGTTTTAGACATAAACAATAATATACATAAAGTATGATTGTCCTTGCCTCGGATAACCTGATATAATTTTCGCCGGTAAACATGTAAAGTTATGAATTATTACATAATGGGTAGCATGATGCAGAGAATGGCAGCACAGTTAGTCAACAGAGGAGTAGTCCAGGTAGTAGAAACACACATGAAATGGAATGAGGAGGGTGTTGGGTCAGTGCTGGATGTGGTGTGGTCATACCTAGGAATACTGTAGTTGGTGCAATAGTATTGGATGGTATAAGTGACCCTAATATCCCGGATGTGGAAATTGAGATTGGCAGGATGAGGGAAGTGCAAATGGCAAAAAGGTTGGTGTGGCAGTTTGGGAGAGGATACGAGAAGGGGGCAGAAATATTCCTGAGAGACAGGTTTAAAAAATGGGCTATAGAGGAGGGTGTAGAGTGATTGTGGAGGGAGTTTAGAGCATTAATGGAGGTTATGTTGGAGAAATTTGTGCCAATGAAAAGGTTACGAACTGGGGGAGATCCCCCATATTATGGACAGGAGATTTTGAAAATGAAGAAGTGCAGAAAATTACATGCCAAGTGGAGAAATGAAGGGATGATAAGATCTAAAGAAATGATGAAACAAATGGGTAGGGAGCCTGAAAGGAAGATCAAACAGGCAAAGAATGTATTTCTGGGGAACATGGTGGAAGAAGGAAAAGGCAAGGAATGGGGGAAATTGTTTAGGTATGTTAGGCGGTTAAGGGGAGGAGAGGAAGGTATCCCTCTGCTAACAGGAAGGGATGGTACACATGCGACAAATGACCAACAAAAATTGGAGATGCTGCAAGGACAGTGCTTGTCAGTGTTTGAGGCAAAGGAGGATTGGAATGGGGCAAACAGCGTTCGGCGGGGGGGGGGGGGGGTATAAGATGAGGGAGAAAAGGTAATTAGGAGTTTGGAGAGCAGTAAGACAGAGGGTCCAGATGGGATATGAAACTAAGTTTGGCGGTAGAGAGTTGGTGAAATATTTAGAGGTGCTGTTTCGAAAGTCATTAGGAGAGGGTAAGTTACCACAAGATTGGAAGGATGCTATGGTGGTGCCTATACACAAACAGGGAGAGGATAGGGGGAGGCCTGGCATCTACAGACCGGTGAGTCTCAAATAAAGTACGGGAAAAGTAATGGAGAGGCTGGTGGTGCAGTATGTGGTTAGGCTTATGAACAATAGGAATTGGTTGGAGGAGTCCCAGCATGGTTTCAGGAGGGGTTACTCATGTGAGACTCAGCTGGCTGGGTTATTACAGGATCTGGTGCAGGTAGTTGTCTGCTTCATAGATTTTGAGAAGGCATTTGATAAGGTGCCCCATGGGACATTGATGAGGAAAGTGGAGGCGCTGATACCAGACAGGAGGGTAGTGGAATGGACAGGGGACTCTCTCAGGGGACGAAGGCAGAGGGTGAAAGTGGGGGAGGCAATATCGGAGGAAGAGGAGGTTACGTCAGGGGTACCACAGGGAAACATGCTGGGTCCTTTGTTATTTACCATAATGGTAAATGACATTGGTTTTGGGGATTAGGGGAAAAATCAGATTCTTTGCAGATGATTGTGTTGTATATGCTGAGGTGGGAGAGGGGGGTGGAAATTTGCAGGAGGACATTGATAAGATATGGTTGTGGACCAGGAAAAATAAAATGAAGATAAAAGTAAGAAAAACTAAGGAAGTGAGGTTCACAAGGAAGAAGATGATAAGCAGGGACATGTACAGATGGGAGGGACAAGAAATAGAAGAAGCAGCAGAATATATGTATCTAGGGATTGTACTGCAGGGTGACGTAGGTGGAAAAAACAGGTAGAGAGGGTGGTTGCAAAGGGAAGAATGGTTCTGGGTATGCTGGGAAGGGTGCTGAATGGAGTCAGCTGTGAGGTGAAGGAGAGGGTGTACGACACAATGGTATGGCCAATGTTGGAATATGCTGCAGCAGTATGGGACCCGTATGTGGAGGTGGAGATGCGAGAACTGTAAAAGGTGCAGAGAAAGGCATCAAGATGGGTGAAGGGTAGGTGGAGAAGGCAGGGGCAATATGGTGAGGAAGAAGGGAACTATAGGCCATCAGTGATGATGAAAGTAATAGGGTGGAGCTCATTGAAGGACAGGAGGAAAGTTGAATGGTTAGTCAGCATATACAGGGTGGTTAATGAAGAGGGAGGATGGGGAGGGCTACACTGCAAGCTAAGTAAGGAGGTGTTTAGAGGAAGATGAAACAACAGTGAGAAGCTTCAGAGGGTGTGGAGGAGAACTGAGCGGTGTAGGCAGTCCATGCATGTGAGGGAGTGGAATGTGTTGAGGGAGGTACTGGTATCTGTGAGAGGGGTTGATAAATTCAGGAAGGGAGTGGAAAAGGAGTTGGTTGGGTGAAGGAGAGGTGAGAGAGCTCGCCACCAGGCGGTAGCCTAATTGCGAGTGTATGTATGTATATTTAAATGGAAGAGTTGCATAAGTGTTTTGGTTGATTTGCTTCTCGTTCCCTATATATTTGCCTTGAAAATATTCCAGGAAATAATTTTTTGACTATAGGAGCTTTTAAAAGTTATGATAAAACTTAACTGTACTAAAATATAATATAATACGCTATTGAAGTCATCTGCGAGTGCTTTACAAATGAAGCAGCCATGCGGAAGACAGCTTTTCTTTGCATTGAAATTGAGCAACCTTGCGAGTGCTATATAAACTCACTATTTGTTCCGAATATTCTCCAGATTTATGTTATTCTTGCGTTTGTGAAATGTTAATTTGGCATGTAAACAAGCCTTAAAACTATAATCTATTTTTTATTTATTCGGCGACCAACGAAAAGTATTATTAATGTATGAAATTGCGATTGCAATGTTTAGTGTATTCGTATATACAGTGGATACATTCGTGAAAGATATCGCACAATTAATCTGTGTATATGGTTATGTTATCTGCGTAAGTTTGTAAATTAACAATTGCAGTGTGTGTAATTTTTGCAAGTGCGGTTGCGATTACTAACGTGCCGTGAATTTAAGATCTAACCTGTAAGTTGCGGACCTGTTAGATGTAGAGGCACTTTTGTAAAACTGCAGATACATATTTTTCTAAATGCCGATTTGTTATTTCAGTGTAGGAGTTTATGGAATTCTGTTGTTAGTAATGGCAAATCATCTCGTAAACCAATACAAAACTACACCTTATAAAAATGCCACTCGTACAATTTTTATCTCTTCAAGTCAGCAGAGTTGCAGTGACAAAAAAGAAATCAGCTGTTTATCAATACAAGAATATTGGCCTACAACCAAATCAGTTCTCATATTTTTAATAGCTACTGAATGTAGCCTTCATGATTTGCAATTTCCATGGTTTCTCAAGCTTACTCCATGCAATTTCTGGGGTGTCTCAATAAAGACAATTTTACCAATTCCTTCCATGTATTCTCTTCATTGTGTTCTTGGTTTAGCATTCTTTAATGAACCTGTTGTCGACAAGATGTTAAGTTAAATAAATAAAGTTTACTTGTGCATTTAGATGGTTATGTATTTAACGGTAGGCTGTAATCATTACAGTAAATGACGTTTATACATTTTATCATTTTCCAAAGGTAGTCAAAATAAAGAAAACTTGGATAAAGTCAATCTTTTCCTATAACTACACCATCTGCAAAATAGAAGAACATTGCATGATTTTCTTTAAACTCCCTTCTTAATGATTTTTCAAATTCTAATTTTGAGGACAACTAATTGGACATAAGCTTATTCTAATATTGATGATGAATCATGCACATTTAGATGAAAATGTTAAATTTTTAAAAGCCTACTTGTAAATGAAAAATGGGATGATTATGTTTACAGAGCCACCATGGACACTGCAAAACAACCACAATCAACATTTTCTACAACCACCATGAACAACCTTCCAGAACAAACATAATTTATACATTAACTGACCCAAACATTGCCTGGAACAGTTTTAGTAATAAATTTGTCATTTTAATCATGCCTTTCCACTCAAATCTGTAAAATGTAGCAGTAGCTCGAAAATAAAATGGATTAGTAAAGGTCTGACAATCTCTGGACAGAGGTTCAAAACAATGCGTCGAATGCTAAGAACCCAGGGGAAAAACTATATTATACTGTAAGCAATATGAAAAATTATATAATAAATTACTTGGAGTAGCAAAACAGAAATACAATGGGGAAAAAAATAGCCTCCTCAAATAAAACAAAAGCAATGTGGAACACTATTAATAATGAATTGAAACCTAGGGAAGGACATGTTATCCTTTCCTTGAAAGTTGCTGGTATCAAAATCGAAAATATCAAGGAAATATCTAATAGTTTTAATGACTATTTCACAAACATCCCACTAAAATTGCAAAATCAACACAGAGCTACAAATATTAGTCCTGCACACATACCCCAAAGACCTAACACTTGGAATGCTAACATGCTGTTTTTCACACCTATCTCTGAAGAAGACGATCATAAATGTATTAAAAAATTTCAAAAGTAAAAGTTCCTGTGGAATATATGAGGTACTAATGACTGCTAAAAAAAAGTGTTCTTATTTAATAAAACTGCCTTTGATTTACATTTTCAATGAATGTCTTGCCCAGGTAATTTTTCCTGACAGACTCAAATATGCAAAAGTAGTACCAATACATAAAAAAGTGACAAGGCATTGATGGCTAACTGTAGGTCTATTGCTCTTCTTACGTCCTTTAAAAAATTTTAGAGAAATTGATAGCAAATAAACTGACACAATTCTTAATAAGATACAATGTTATGTCATTGCATAAGTATGGCATTGTAGAGGGCAGATCCACAGAACAAGCTATTTACAGTTCAACTGAAAAATATTAACTTCTTTTTAAAAGACAATTCTCAACAGGTATATTCACAGATCTTTCGAAAGCTTTTGATTGTGTCGACCACAATATTTTTTTTGCAAAAACTTTAACAATGTAGAGTAAGAGGTGTAACCAATAATATGTTTAAATCATATCTTAAAGACAGAAAACAGATCACCTCCATAAGATATTATGACAAAAATCACATTACAGATGTTATGTCCAATACCAGAACTACTCTAGAAGTGCCACAGGGATCAATACTGGGAGCAATTTTATTCTTAATATTTATTAATGATTTTACAGAACAAATAACCAATGGCTCAGCTATAATGTTTGCAGATGACACAAACATCTTGGTAACTAGTACAAATAACGCTGTTCTTGAAGAATATATAAAACAAACAGTGACTGAGATGTCCAGTTGGTTCCAGTATGATAAATTAATACCTATTAGATGTAAGCAAATATGTGCTCATCAATTTCATGCAAAGAAATAAACATACAATGCAGGATGAAAGATGCACAACAATAGAAGATGACTGGTTACAGACAATAAATAATAGGCTACTAAATTTCTAAGGCTCATTGTAGACAGTAATTTAACATGGAATGAGCATGAAAAAGAAGCCATTGTAGGCCACTATTTACAAATAAAATTCTCACTCTTCCATGCTTAGTCCTTTTTTACATGGAAAACATTAAAATAGTGATATACACCATTACTACACCAGACAAGCTAATCATCTTCACCTATTCTCCTACCGAACATCAAAATTTACATCAAATCCCTACAATGCTGGGGCAAAACTAATAAATAACCTTCCCAGTCATTTGAAGTAAATTAATAGTTTACAGAAATTAAAAAGAGGCGTTAAATTATACTTTTTAAATAAAGCTGTCTATTCCGTAGAAGAAGACTTGCATAAAGATAAATTTCTATAACGCAGAACAAGACTGATATAAGGAGACTTCATGTAATACCTTGTGTTTCAATCTAATGTAGACTTTACATATTTATACATTAATATCTATCTGTACATGAATTATAACAACTTGTACTGCAACCAAATGCAGTCTTAACATGTTTTTATAGCTGATAGAATTAAGAAGTATGTAAATTATATTATTTATATGTTATATATTTTTATGTTAACGTATTTGTGTGCAAATATCCATATTGCATAATAAAAATTTTAAAAAAATAATAATTGCCAAGTTCTTTCCAAAGTGTACATGTACATGGGATGCAAAAAAAAAGTGTGCTTCGTGAAACAGCGAATACTCTAGCCGCTACACCACCATGGCCTCCATCATCTTAAGACGAGAGGAGTTGAGATAGGTTTGGTGGTTTGTAACAACCAAGGTATTGAGAGCCAATGAGGGTGAAATATGGCAGATAAGGAGCAGCATTGAAATGCAAGGGTGGGGGAAAACAGGAAAACCTCTAGAAAACATGCCAGCCAGCAGCATCAATCAGCACAATTACTATATGTGAAAATCTGTGAGTAACCTCACAGGGAAACCAACATGGATAACATTGATGGAAGACAAGCGTCCTATCACTATGCCCACGCAGCCCTCCTCCCCCCCCCCCCCCCCCCCAGGAAGGGTGGAGAGGAACCTAATTTCTTCAGCAATAATGCTTTTTCTTAGAGGAGTGTTTGTTTGTCAAGTTTCTCCAGCATGGTTCTGAGATATTGAAACTGAATAGTTTTTTAATTTATTCAGAGGAGAATTTCACACTAAAAATTATAATGGCACAAGTTGGCGGGTAACAACGAAGAAATTTTGTCACAAGAGTGTGTGTGGACCACTTTGGCAGTGGTTAGTGCATGTGCGCTTGTTATCGATATGAGTACGGTGCATGCATCTTTCACCCATTGTAGTTCAACAATGTATCCTAATCTAATTAAACTACCCAAAGTAACCTAAAATGCTGGCGAATAAGTTTTCATACATTTTAACCTAACCATAGGGTGGTTCCTTTATTATCCCTAAAATTATGTTTATAGAAATAATATCCTATTGTAGTTTTCTCTCCCAATGTGAAATTTTTTTAACATGTTAGGCTGAATTAATTTTGTGGCTACTGACTGACTAAAGCCTAGGCAACAATCGCCATAGCGTTCCCGTGACAAAATAACAGTAGTGTTGCCATGGAAGTATGAAAATGAACTGGCTACAACTGCAGTAAGAAAACTGTTACGTAACTAATGAGAAATTAACACAAAAAAATAAAAGACAGATTGTACATGTATCGTGGAGATTTTCAAACAGTGTCTTGGTTAACCTGACATTTATTTTTGTTTATCTACTTGTGATGAAAAAGTTTCGTGGGAATCGTGTTTCGGGATATTTAAAGTGTGGTATACATATTAATAATTGTGTTGACTATTTAAATAAACAAAAATCTTAACTATACCGCAAAATTAATTTAATAACTATGTTCTTGTTATAAGTTTGCACTGCACTGACACTCGTGATTGAAATGTTGTCTTGTGATTGGCCAGCGTAGAACGCAACGTAAAAGAATTGAAAATATTCAATCCTCTTAAAGCTGCTACTGCAAGCAGGCCGCCATCTTACACCGTTATGTTGTGTTGTAGTTGGTGCCATATACAAGTGTGGATTCAATTTTTTATTGTTGATTCTTATGGTGATTGTAGCCGGGGCTTCAGCCCGTGGTACTAAATTGCACTTTTGGAGAAAGATGTAACACAATTTTTGTAGATATAGGGAATTAAATTATACACGAATGTCTCCTGTCCGTACCCCTTTTCATTTCTTCTGAAAAATTTCTAAAATATTTGATAATATTGTTTTCAGTAAAAATTTTAATTTCTGTGTTTGTTATGTACCAAGGGTAACTTAACCCAGTCCAACATTGTAGATGCAAGAAACAAAATTGTATCCTACAATAAGGGATATATATAAAAAAATAAAATACATACATATATTCGCAATTAGGCTACCGCCTGGTGGCGAGCTCTCTCACCTCTCCTTCACCCAACCAACTCCTTTTCCACTCCCTTTTTGAACTTGCCAACCCCCTCTCACAGATACCAATTCCTCCCTCAACACATTCCACGCCCTCTGAAGCTTCTCACTGTTGTTTCCTCTTCCTCTAAACACCCCCTTACTTAGCTTGCAGTGTAGCCTTCCCCATCCTCCCTCTTCATTCACCAACCTGTACATCCTGACTAGCCGTTCAACTTTCCTCCTGTCCTTCAATGAGCTCCACCCCATTTCTTTCATCATCACTAATGGCCTATAGTTTCCTTCTTCCTCACCATCTTGCCCCTGCCTTCTCCACCTACCCTTCACCAATCTTGCTGCCTTTCTCTGCACCTTTTCCAGTTCTCGCACCTCCACCTCCCGTACAGGTCCCATACTGCTGCAGCATGTTTTAACATTGGCAGTACCATTGTACCATATGCCTTCTCCTTCAGCACCCTTCCCAGCATACCCAGAGCCCTTCTTCCCTTTGCAACCACCCCCTCTACCTGATTTTTCCATCTGAGGTCTCCCTGCAGTACTATTCCTAGATACTTATATTCTGCTGTTTCATCTATCTTGTGTCCCTCCCATCTGTACATGTCCCTGCTTATCACCTTCTTCCTTGTAAACCTCATTACCTTAATTTTTCTTACATTTATCTTCATTTTATTATTCCTGGTCCACAACCATATCTTGCCAATGTCCGCCTGCAAATTCGCCTCCCCCCCCCCCTTTTTTTTTTATTCCAATTCAGTATACACACAAATAAGTATAAAACTGTATCATAACAGAGAACTAATGTAATGTAAAGAGTGGGAATAACTCAAACGGGATTTTATTTACCAGAAACCATTTACTATATTGACATTAAATATGTATAAAGGAGATGAGGTCATATTGGGAACAAATATCTCGAGTCTTTGCCAGTGTTAGGAATTTAAATATAAATGCCAGCAAATAATTAATTATTTGTGGCCCAGGAACATGTGAGCTTTGCCTTCCAGGAATTCAGCTAGACTGCTGGTCGCCGTTTTGTTGCACTCATTACTGATACGCAACCTGCAATACATTACACGACAACGGCAGGATGCTTGTTATACTTTATTTAATCATTCATTCAAAAAATAGTTTTCCTCAAATCCTGATATGAGCACTATATCTAAAACATGTGCTTATTGTCGCACATTAACCAATGCTGGTCCGTGGGACATACACTCACAATCAGTAGTTTTATGAGGAAATTATTTGATTGAACAACTAACACAAGCCAATACGCTAGTAAAACTTCTCACGTTAATTGTAATATATATTTATTTATTCATCAGCATCTTTGCTCAATATGAAATGCTTCGAATGTAACCTTTCTCCGACACCAGCAGCTATCTCGTTATTTGTACAATATTTATGTTTGTTTATAAAAATTAAAATTAATACTTTATATAAAGATATTTACGGTACAGTAAGAATACCAGCCGATTTAAAAACATCCCGGCAGCTATCGGAATGCTGAATTTGGAATATTATTCTAATTATTTTCATTTAAATAGTAAACATTGACAAAAGATGTGATTTACTTTGGCCCCAATAAATTATCCCATAACTGATGTGCAAATAAACATAAACATATAGCAAGTACTGTTTAATTTATTAAGTAGACAACGAGAGTGTTGGTTCCAAGATAGAGAGTCATCAATTTCAATTTCGAGGAAACGAGTATGTTCAACAGACTTAGGTTTAGTATTGCCTAGCAGGATATCTGGCTTTGTTGCTTTTAATTTAGAAGAAAATAATATGTAATTAGTTTTATCAAAGTTAAGTAAGAGCTTGTTAGCGTGAACCAAGAATTGTATGTACACAAGGTACTAGAACCAAGTCCTCTACTTTAGTGTCAGTGTTGATCTGAATCAGCACATTTGTATCATCAACAAAGGAAATGAGAGGCATATTTGTAAATTGGAGACTTAAATCATTTACATATATTAAAAAATGAAGTGGTCCCAGAACACTTCCTTGTGGGACTCCCACATTTACAATTTAGGCTGAGAATAGGAGGACTCGATAACATTATGTTTTTGTTTTATTAACGGGAACTACCTGCCTCCTGTTTGATAAGTAAGAATTCAATACTTTATTTACAATTCCTCTAATCCCTAAGTTATACAATTTATCAGTGTGTAGCTTGTGATCAACAGTGTCAAATGCTTTATACAAATCCAGGAATACTCCAAGAGCATCCTCAGATCTGTCTTTGCATTCTGTAACTAGATCAACAAATTCACCAATGGCTGAATCAGTATTCCTACCCTTCTTGAAACCATGTTGAGATGCAGAGAGGAGATTATATTTATTTAGGTAACTGACTGTTCTATTATTTATTATGGATTCAAATATTTTAGAGAAGGAACTTAGAAGTGAAATAGGCCTATAATTTTTAATTAACAAGGACATTACTTTTTTTTAACAATGGGATAACTTTAACAATTTTTAAGTCATTTGGGAAGATACCATTAGTAAAAGATTAATTTATTATATGGACAAGAGGTATTGTTAAAAGTTCTGAACAGTCATTAATTACTTTGATAGGAATTTCATCAAGTTTAGATTTTTTATTCATAATGTTTTCTTTAAATTTAATAATTTCAGAATTTGTTACAGGATCCTAATGTTTCGAATCAATAAAATGACTTGTTTCGCCCGCGTCTATTTTGAAGGTTTTTCAGGGGTGGTAGGTAGGTGGTAGGTGCTTGGATTAATACCAACAGCATTCATGCATTACGAAAAATAATCACCTAGTTTATTAAAACAAAAATAAGTTTTAATGATTATTTTGTGATAAACACGATTCATTGAAGTAGTTAATAATCATGTTGTGTTCAATGTTTGATAAAATAGCTTATTTACAAAAAAAAATGTCTTTTGTTTGGGGGGGGGGGGGCTTGCCGGGTAGCTATTACATTATGTAAACAGCGGCATTATTCTTGAGAGGTTCTAGAACGATGTTTTGAAATTTCTTAATTAGAGCCAACTTGACCAACACCATTTATTTTCCGAATGCTGCTTGTGTTAGCCCCATGGAGGTAATAGATGATAGAGTAGAGACAATTTATCTTCTCCGCGTTTATCAAGTGAAGCCGATGCATTGCCTGACTTCTTTCAACTGTGCATGCGCAGACTGCTTGTTTACGTCTGCCGCCATATTACGAGTGGTAAAAGTTACTAAACATGCACCTTTTTGCCACTGCTGGCCCTGTCCTCGTCTTTCATTTTCGGCTTCCACTCCATAGACTAATACCTCCATGGTTAGCTCTGTCTTTGAAATATTTGTGTTACCTCCAATTGTGACCAACAGAATAGAATAAATCTTGCACAAGTAGTGCAAAAAATGGATTAAATATTTCTAATTGATTTAGTAACTAAATCAGCACCTGAAATATATGTAAGTTAAATCAGTATGTTTGATATACAAAACACTCGTAGTTCTCAAAACCGATCTGATCAATAAAAATCATTATTTATAGTGGTAAAATGTCTGCTGGTGTTTCCACAGGCACTTACTTCATATAACGTGATTTTAAGTCCTGTCTAGTGTCCCCCCCCCCCCCCCGGGTTCAGTATTAGTCTACGAGACGGGGTCGCATAACAGTATAGACGGGTGTGCTTTACAAGCGATTTCATTGACCAGTACTCATATATCTTCAATATATCCATTGCTCTAAGGACAGTGATATGCATTAGTTGTTGACAACAGTCTACGTAACGAAAGATAAATTTGCAAAGATACGGTTTCGAAACTTTCTTTTTCTACAATTTTGACTGACGATACTCCATAAATATGCGGGACACTGCCAACGCGATGGATATGGAGGTGAGTTTGGTTATAGCAGATAAAATGGCCAATGTTCGACAAGTGGCAAGTTGAATTCGCTGTCGGAGACTTAGTCAACATTTCAAAATTATGTGAATGTTGATGCACATCGTTCCGAAATTGGTACAAATCCAACTCCTAATTTATACAGTCACACTTCGATTGGGCCGTATGTTGTCTTTGTTGAGAGTACCGATTAAAATGTAAGTAACATACGCCCTGTTAAATTGGGAAATATGCTACATAACACTAGCGATGGCATTATTGAAATTTTACGAGCGGGGCCAAATAGGCTGAAGGTAAAATATTACCTTCAGCCTATTTGGCCCCGCTAAGGATGCTAACTGCTAAACTGCTAAGGATGCAAACACTTTGGGCACAGGACAACTTCTTTCCTAACATAATCTTCACGCCACAATTTCACTCTTCTTAACTCAATGCCAGGGTCTTATATATGGCATCCCTCTAGACTTTACAGATGACGAAATTTCGAATGGAATAGACACGCCATTTAAGGTCATCTAAGTAGAAGCACTTAACAAGAGATTCGTTGAAGATGGTAATGTGGTGTTTCGCTCTACTAAACTCATTTCCCTTACTTTTCATGGTCAAATGCTCCCTGATAAAGTTCTTGTTTACAACCATTACTATACTGTCAAACCAAAGGTATGGAGGTTCACACAGTGTCAAAAATGTTTTTGGTTTGGACATCTTGCCAAACACTGCCGTAGTACTCAGTTATGCTGCCGGCATGTGATGATCACCATGCATTATTGGATTCTACCTCTGAACAGCTAAAATATCCAAACTGTAAGGGTAATCATGTAGCAACTGACCAAGAGAAGTGTAATCACTGGGTGCTTAAGAATTGCATCCAACACCTTATGGAAACGAAAAACATTACCTATCAACAATGTAAATGTAAGTTATCCCAAGAACATGGACGAGGGTATTAGAGTACTGATAATGCACAAAGGGAGGCTGCTCGTTACGCACATTATTTCCCAGGTCAGATTGGTACTTCTTCACGTTCTCGGGATGCCTTAACTCGCGAAATTGTTAAACCCAGCATTGCACTCGAGTTTTCTGCAGCGAAGATGTTTGCAGGCACCCTCCGGCCATCTTGTAAATGATAACACACTGACAACTTAGAGGTGGACCAGCCAGAATACTCTTTGGACAGGGGTAAAGCTGTTTTAAGACTTCCTAAGGGCCTCGTGCGAACTTCATGGCATATATCACTTCCTGCTTTATATCATTCACAGTTTAACCCAGAAGTGGAATGCTCTTCAAATGGCATTATGCTTTCACCTTACACTGTCTCACAGCCAGCCACATCGGGTTCCCACATTGATGGTACAGCGCTGTTGGTTGGGCATCCTGAACCTCGCAATACCCAGCTATTGGAGACATTACGCCGGGTCATTCAGTGTGTTTAAATTAAAAAAGATCAACAACAGCTGGAGAATATTACACAACTGAAAACTCTTCTCCCCACTGACTGAGGGGTGACACGTTTTCATACCTGAACCTCGAATGTATATTCTACAGTGGAATTGTCGTTCCCTTCCATGCCAACGAGAACAGCTTCAACATCTCTTGAAGTTTTGTCCAGCCGAGGTAGTTTTATTACAAGAAACTCAATTGTGTGCAACAGATGCTGCTGCTATGTTTTCAGGTTACAATTACTACAGCAATGCAGACCCATTTCATCGTGGTCTCGCAGTCATGGTCAACAAAGCCTTAACCTCAATACTATTTGTTCTTAATGAAGTACATCCTCGCATCGAAATGGCTGCGTGTAGCATTGCCTATCGAGAGAAATGGATAGATTTCTATTCTGTATACTCGAAACCCAGGCACTCTGTTACCGTAGATGAGTGAAACGCTTGCCTTAGCAGTTTAACGAACGATATTATTGGCGGAGATTTTAATGCTCACCACACAACTTGGGGTGATCCTGCGATAGATGCTGCAGGCACACACCTGTTGCAATTTCTAACGAACTCCTCATATATACTCCTAAACACAGGTTTACACACACATATGGATACATTTGATCGTCGCAGTTCAGCTATTGACCTTATTTGTGTTCAAAGTTGGCCTCACAGCTACAGTGGAGTGTTAAGAATGATCCATTGGGCAGTGATCATTATACAATTGTATTGACAAGTGATGATATCATGACAGGATTATTCCTTCTATGAGGGTCTTACTCCTCTCTGGTACAAAATTTGTCCCTATCATGGTACAGACTGGGATGTATATAAATTGCACATTGCGGGCATTCTGCCTAAGTATCTGCATAGTGACCTTGATATTCAACACAACTACGATATCCTTCAGTCTACCATTCAAGATGTAATCAAGCTTGCCACTCCTATCAAACCTGTACGGCAATCTTTGCACAGACCCTATTGCGGGTAGTGGACCGAGGAATGTGCACTTCATCACACTCGTAGACAGATCGCCTTTCATGTGTATAAAAGGGAACGGAGTAAGCCCAGTTTTCTTAAATACCTAGTGGCTCATGCGAAGTTTCGCATTACAGTTCGACAGGCGAAGAAGGCACACTAGAGGTAATTTTGTTCTTCCCTTTGTAATGATAGTTTTTCAACAGAAGTATGGCAGAAGATACACTCTCTCCAACATCGCATGGACATATTCTCCGAGTCTGCTGTCGGCCCTGAGCTGCTTATTGCATTACATAAACATTTAACGTCGGACAATGTGCCTCGTATAGCGGAAAGTGAGTGTTTTGCATAATTCATAATTTTTGTCTTACAGAAATGCTGGTAAACGACACTGGAATATGCTGCTGCACTGCGAAATACTATGTCAACCCTGGGATTTTATGGCATAACATATCGTCACTTAAAACAACTGAATCGCCAGGGACATGCTATGCTTTTGGGCATTTATAATAATATACTCGGCACAAGCCTTCCTGCACGTCAATGGCGTGGTCTTCTCCTGGCACCTATTCGGAAACCGAACAAAGACTGCACCACTACCACATCATATCGTCCTATTACTCTAGCCTCTTGTGTGGCAAAACTTTCGAGTGCATCATTAAAGCCCGGTTGGAGTCGTGACTCGAACGAAACAACTTGTTACGAGGGGAACAGTTTGGTTTTCGTGAGGTCTGTCAAACATAGATGCGATAGCAACCCTTCTGTATAGAGAAAAAGTGGCTCTATTGAACCATGGGGTTTTACTGACCGGCTTCTTGGATTTGACTTTAGCTTTTGACTCTGTTTTGTTGCCCACTATCATCTGCAAACTAGGGGCACTTGGGCTACCAGTGCAATCTATTGTGCTCCTCCAATCCTTACTGGCGCAGCGTGTCAGTCATATTAAGTTGGGTGATTACATTTCTAGCGGCAGAGTACATTATTATGGTACACTTATTATTATTATGGATTATTATGGGGTGATGTTGGATTCCAAATTGACGTGGTCCCCACAAGCGAAGGCTATCATCCATACAGTCCAATCGGCGATCAATATCCTTAGAGTTGTGAGTCATACTATTTGGGGTGGTGACCCACCGACATTGCTATTACTATGTAAGAGCTTTATATGGCGTAAGATGGATTATGGCAGTTTTTTATACGGCCATGCAGCATCCGTGTTCAAACTTCATTGCAGCAACTTCAAAATTAGTGTTTACAGCGATGTCTTGGGATGCTGCGTTTACAGCTATTTCTGCCCTCCATGTTGAGTCTGGCATTCCTCTGTATGCCTTGCATCAAGATTACCTGGCAATTTCATTTTGGATCAAGGCTCGGTTTTTTCAGAGGCATCCCATGCATTTGCTGGTGTCGTCTTTGGATTTGAATTTTCTACCGGATATTCAACGATTCGCAGCTAACTTTATAATTCACGAGGCTTTGACCTACTATTCCATTAATTATGCAGCCATCTAACATGGTTCTCCCCTGATACAGCATTTTACTGGTACTAAACGCGATTGAACCCATCCAGAAGTTCAAGTGCTTTTTTTAACTCTATCTAGCCGAGCATGCACACTCGCTACATATTTATACTGATGGATCGAAGACCCTTACTGCTACTGGTGCTACTTATTTTATTCCAGCTCTTAAGGTTTCAGGGATTTATAAATTGCAGGCTACCGCTTCTATTTTCTACACCGAGACTTTTGCTTCAAAGGCTTTGGAATATTGTCTCACCCAAACCTTTCATGATGTCTAGATTTATTCTGACTCAGCACACTTACTGCGCTGACGACTGTAACAACTCGACCACGACTTGAAATCGTTTAGAGGCTTAAATCTCAGCTCCAGTTGCTTTGTTTTCAAGGTGTGCAGATTCACTTTACGTAGCTCCCCAGTCATATGGTGATTGCAGCTAATGAGATGGTGGACAAGATGGCTAAATTGGGAGGGTTGCAGGAGGGTGGTCGTGCTTCCTATGTTCTGGATGGGCTGAAACATGCTATTATGAGTGTTGTTTGTGAGCAATGGTTCTGCCAATGGCTACATGGCAAAGGTGATGGATGGTATAGTTTGGTGCAACCTTCTTTACAGATTCGCCCATGGTTTAGCCGACATAGAGGTTCGCGTCGTTTCTTTACCACTTTAATCAGAATGTGCTTCAATTATGGACTGTTAAAGGCCCACATGTACAACATAAACATCTCATCCACGCCAATGTGCAATATATCAATCATATACTCTTTCAAAGTGGACTCCTGAGAGGAGAGAAGAACTGTTCCACCGTCTTCAGCATCTTGGTTTTCCAGCTCCGTATTATTTTATTTCTTAACTCTTGTCTGGACACCTGGCTGTCTACACTGCATTGTACGACTTTCTACGCCTTAACGAGATCCGTTTTTAGTTAATGACGCCTATCGTCTTCTCGCTTTTATATTCTACACATTGGACTACTGGGCAGGGAAATCCGTTTAGGTTTCTGTACACAATTCTACATTTCCATTTTGCTGGCTGTATGAGATACCCAAGGCCATGTGCCTTCGCACGTTTGTGGTGAAGAACAGGTGGGTTTTAAATACTGAAGAATTAAGAACTGTACTTAATGACTCGATAAGCGCACATGAATTGAACAATAAGAAGTTTTGTTGTTTATGATTTAATTAGCAACTGTTAAGTCTAACCAATCAGAATCGTAGGAGGCGAAAGCGACCGATGTAACCTGGAAATATGGAATAGAGTGGAGATTATTGACATATTTTTGATTTTTTTGTGGTTAATGCTTATGTAATAGTTTTGAGAAAATCGTGATATCTTTCAGGAGTGGAATCCAGTGCCAGGATTGGGCATTTACATCAATAAATCTGAATAGCGTAATTAAAACTAACTCATTCGTATTTTCCAAGAAAGAAAACATGACCACGAACCATTTTTTTTTAATTAAGAGAATACTATCTCTCAATTAAAGTAGTTACTTTTATACAATTTCACAATATGTTGTAACCTAAAAACAAGATGTTAATACAGTTTCCTGCCAACAACAAATGTCACTGGTCTCTGATTGGCTACTTCATTTTGAATTGTACTTAAGAAATAAACTATAATGATATCTTATGTCATGCCAAGATCGCACACGACCCGTCAAGGCACCACACGACAGTCATAAACTAATACTCTTGAATACATTAAATTATATCAAAAGTACACGACACACTTATTCTATCAAGTCAATCATGAACCCACCTGTATATGTTTCTATACTTTCTCTAACCAATTTGGAATGCAGTTTGGTTAAATTTAAACTGGTAAATGTATTTTATTCATATAACAGTGTTTATCATTTAAAGGATAAGATATTATCAAACACGTTAATCATTGTTAACCATGTGACTTTGACAGTTGTGTACCTTTGTGGTAGGTCAGTGTTGGATACATGCACAAAAGAAGAATAAGTCTTTAGTCTATGGAAATGCATAAAATCTTCTATCACACTGGCAAATTTTCTGTCTTCCAATATATTTGACAATAAGATTTTAAGCTGAAATACGAACCTCATTTCATTTTTTCATTCTAAAATTTGATTAAATAGTCTTACATGTATTCAAAAGAGTCCTACTGTCAAAATTTTTACTGGGATGGTATAGACCAAGAGCTTGGATCTAGTCGGTATGTACTGCTCTGTTTCTGTACAGTTCACTGTAAGAATTGACAGTTTAAAAAAATCTTTGTTTCTATCAACCATCACCCGTGTAGTGCAGTATTCTGCTGTGCAGTGCAGTACAGTGTTGTACTTTGCAACTACACCAGACTTCACTGTTGCAAAAGATCAGGTAAATAATATTTTCTTCCGACTTGTGTATACTGACACAAGTAAGGTAAAACCAAATTATCAAACAAAATTTCCTACAGAGAACTTGGTGTATCCAAAAAAAAAAAAAAACCACAATTTCTTTTATTTGTATTTTTTTATATCTCGGTACCTGTTCTTCCTAGAGCATTGTTTGTCAATTCTATTCTTAAAGAGGACAAATTTGTCTACAACTTTCATTCTCACAACTTTTTTATACATTCAATAGCAAGCACGCTACAGCATGTTAAAAGTAAGGCAAAGTTTCCAACTTTCTTTAAAAAAAAAAAAAAAAAAAAAAAAAAACTGAAACAAGTCGTTTTCCGCCAATTTTTTTCGAATGTAGCACATCGATTTATTCCTGTGTGTCAACTTTTGCATATTGGTAATAGTTAATTACCTGTTATTAACACCTCTCCATTCAACTTCCCTTCTCACCAGAAGAGCACAAGGAAAAAGTTTGATAGGTGAGCAATGATTAGGTAAAAAGAAAATATGCAATATAGGCATACAAAATGAAAAATTGTATTATTTAACATTCTATAACATGCATATTTTATATTCAGCAAATCTATAAAATTTATTTAAAAAGTTCACAATGAAGTAATGTACACAACAAGGCTGCATAAGGCGATAATAAGGATGCATAAGCTAATGAAAAAATTGTATTTTACAAGTAATTTCGACTACATATGTAAAAATATTTTTGTATCTTTGGTGGGACTGTTGTGGGGTCATTAGCATCCAGTTTTAAAGAATCATCTATATCCTGAATGGAAGATACATCAGGATCTTGTTCCTCTGGAGGTATAGAGCGAGTTACTTCCCATTCATCAGCGTTGACATGCATTTACTCTAATATTGCCACAATGTCATCTTCACTTTCATCAGGAAGAAATTCAGCAACATTTTCTCGAGTGATGCTGAAACAGTTTTTTCAAATCGACGAGAACTTCAATCTAGCTTTTTGTAATGGGCATGCTCCACCACAACCTTTTTGGCATGAGCTTGTTGCAGCGACCGAGAGGCTGGATCTTTATTTGTCTGAATGGGCCTAAGACCATTATTGTTGTCAATATTCACCCTTACAATTCACACACACTTGTATCAGGAAATGGCAGGTTTTAATGTGCCCGTGCCCTGAAACGCATTGCGGCAATCGAATAACCGCAGTCATCAGTTCATGGGCTTTATTACAAACTAGAACATTCCCTCCAGGAGAATTACTTATACACTTGCTCACTTTGAACCTGCAGCGAAGGCTATACAGTATAAAAAGAAGCTCTAGGCTTACATGAAGGTTACGTGTGCTGATTATGTTAAAAACTCCCCATGCGATGCAATTTCTGGGGAGTCGAGGGGGAGCATCCGGGTGGCTAAAACGGGAAAGGTACCTAATACTTAACTATTGCTGAGAAAATGACCGGTGATGAAAGTTTGATGCCATCCAGCGAGAAAAGCACGAGCACGGTTTCACATGTACCTCCCCTTCTGGATGCGACTTGCTGACTGATTTCCCACTGTGGTGCGAGGGCTGGCGGTGGCAGGCCCACACGCCGTGTGGAGGGATTTACTTGCACACGCGGATAAACAAATATACTGTTACATGGTATACTTTGAAATATTGCACATGAACCCGAGTCAATAATTATTCTACAGCTTACCTTGTGGTTGAAATGATATGGGGTGAACATATCATCAGTGGTGGTGAAGATAAACATTTGTGACAGAAAACAATAACGCTTTAAAAATAATAACATTGGGCATAAAGGCATCTAAACATGTTGCACTTCATTTACGTGTCACATGTCTTTATTAGGTTCCGGAATTGTATTTGTGGAAATGTTACGACCCTTTGTACGTAACACATGGCTGTATATTATTCCGTCTGCTCTCCAGGGCCAGTAGGCACACATAGCACTACACTCCCTTCACTACACTGCTCTTGCCCACTCCTGCACCCACACTATGCTGCTTGCCGGTGATCAGTCGTCGAAAGCATCGGTGTTTCGTGTTTGGGAGAGGCCGGCATGACAAACGGCCTAGGAGTGATGGCGACACACGTTAAATGGCTCCCCCCTCCTTTTTCTGTGGCCGTTTGTGGGCCGACTCCGCTATTTGCAGCACTCGGGTGTCCTTGGGTTCCTCTGAGGATGCAGGTTGTATGCCCATCCTTGCTGGATCATATCTCCTCCCGGTGCTCCGGCTCCGGTGAACTGTGCCGCGGGTGGCCGAAGTGCATCCACACTGGTGGAACTGCTGAGGCGGGCGAATCCCAGTGACGCCATGCGGAGGCGGAATGAGGCAACGGACCCTCTGCTCTCCTGCCGTCGCTGTTGCTGGCATGCCGGTGTCTGCTCCCGTGGTTCCTCCTCTTCTCGCTGAATCCTCCTCCTCTTGTTTCGATTTCTTCTCCTCTTGCAATTTATTCTCCTCTTGTGTCATGCTGCCATTCAGGGGAGCGACCCGAACGGTCTCCTTCCTCCTGTTCGCTTGTGGTGTCCTTCTCCAAACTTGCTGGTATGTCTGCTGCGGGTGTCTCATCTGGAAGTGTTGCCACCGGAATGGATCCCGTATCTTCGCTGACTGCGCTCATAGGTGCGTCGCCATCAAAGATAATAATAATAATAATCTACATTAACAATAAACATGAATGCATTAAAACTCTGAAAATTCTTAAAATTAACATAATCATTTATATTTCTAATTAACAAACAAAAGTACTCCCATGTTTAATTTTTCATGTTATAAAAAACCAGTTTAAACTTCTTTCCTCTTTGTTATCCCTTACCGTGTCCATTTCTGCCTTGTATGTGCGCGAACCAGCGCGCAGCTCCGCTGGCGAAGATCCGCGAATTTTGATGACCCGCGATTCTCCTTGTCTGGTAGTATAGTCCAATCTTCGGTGATATCTTTGGCCAGTCGGTTGCAGTAAACAGGCGATTGAAATGCTAGTTCAAAACAAAGTAATTCTGCAAGAAACCGCTCACCTTGGATTAATTCGTTGCACAAACCGATATAATGCACACCAGGATAAGCATTACACACTAGCATTGCCTGTTATTAAGTGTTTTAGTCGTAAATAGCTGGCATTCGGCTGTAGAAAATCCGTGATTTTTCCAGCATCGCCATTAAGTGTGCACAGTCCAATGTTTATTATGGTGAATGTATCTTTTATCGGTAGTGCGTTGAGTGAATAATTACAGTGCCTTGAAAACAGTGTTTATGTGGTTGGAATGTGCAGTGTTAATGTGTACATGTTATATTTTTACACGTCTTGAGGTGCCCATTTCCAGTTCGTACACACTTCTCAACACACATTCAATTACACAATTAACACTATAATTGCATTATTGGCAAAATATTACACTGCATTTAGGCACTTGGTTACGGTACATTCAACTATTTCGAATTGCTACATTTTACTACTTTGTAACATACTGCAATAATGTTGACATTCGACCATTAACTAATCCTGGTGTATCCTTACCAACAAATATTTCGTCTCACTTAACTAGGTGTCAACAAGAGACATCAAGAGGATATTTCAATAATACGACGTAGGAATACTAAAGAAGACACAAAACTGAACCTTTACAAACAAAACAAAAATATATACTTACTAATGAACTATTTACGTGCAACATATTTACATCTGATCAACGAACACAACAGGATAGCACATCTCTTGCTACTTAGCAATGAAAATAAACAGCGCCGCCAGGACAGGGAATTCTTAAGATTATATTAGTAGACAAGTACAGCAATGGCGAATAAATCCCAGGAAAAATACAAAATTAATATGGTTTCCCTTAATTCAAATAAAACTTCAACGTCCCTTTATTTCTTGTTCGAGTAGACCTGGATGCATGTGAGTACTAAAGTAATTTTTTTATAGTGATGTGAGGCTGTTGTTAAATATTGTTCGTGCAGGACTAACATGTCACATTATAATGAGCTAGGGTGTATGCATAACTTCTCATTCGTTTAAATCACGTGCTTAACTTAAAATTACACTTCGTTCGGTGCATTTCAGTTCGTTCCACGCGAGTTATTTCCTTCGACGTAGTATTAAACAAACCTCTTCAAGGCTTTGTTCGGCTCGTCTTCATGTTACTTGGGGCTTCAAAACATAATACAATACATCAAATATATCCATAATGTGTAGTCATTGGGTTGCAGCATGTCCTTCGATTAACACTTCAGTGCTCACTCTTTTACTACAAAACTAAAATAATGCTCCCTAAATAACAAATATTTGACACGTCAGATCTTGGCTTCTCAAAGCACGTCGTTCATCTCGTTGTCTCGGTTTCGACTTGACCTCTGTAACTTTTCTATATGGTCATACTCCATTACGCCTTTGTGGAACGATACAAAATCTTGGCCAGTTCGGCCGGACCAATGAGTTTGGAATCTGTAAGGTAACTGATGTAGAACCATCGCTATTAGTTCTTCATCAGTGATTCCAGGTGACGTGTGCCGCGATTTGACGTATACTACCGACAAGTGCATTTCCAGACTTTTCCCTTTTCCAGGTATGAAACGCTTCGCATGTAATTGTACTCGCTGTTTCCCTTGGATTTTCTTGTTCCCAAACTGATCCATGAATTTTTCACGAAAATCATTGTACTTGTTGATAGATGTTTTCAACACCTCCCACCAACAATAAGCGGTTTACTTGAGTGCCAGGTTTATACATAAGCTTATCACTATCAGTCAAGCCGAATAAATTAGCATACTTTTCAAACTTCAACAGAGAATTTATGGGATTTTCACCTTACTCGGCCTCAAATTTGGGCAGTTGTTCGGCCCACAGTTTAGACATGTGGTGCAACATTGTAGAGATAGGCATGTTGGCGTGTATTTGAATGCCATAAGCATGTTTGCTAGCGGTCTGTATATGCGAACTGAAAGTAGAAGTAGTAAACTCACCTGTGTTCTGATAAGTATTTCCTGCAATGTGTGGTGCTATTTGCAGGTTACTTAACGAATCAACGAATTGGTTCAATCGGTCATCTTTCTCTCCTACTTCTGATACTTGTGTATTTACTTTGCGTATAGCCACATGGTTGGCTTTCTCTACTTGATTTAACCTGTCCTCAATATGATGGTTGAAAGTGTCAAGTTGTCCTTCGACTAGCTGGTCGAGATACTCTGTATCTACTTCTGAACTCGCTGTTCTATCGCTCTAATCTGAGCGGTATTTTCCACAACTTCCTCCTTAGTATGATTTACTTCCTCATGTATGACAGATACCTCCTGCTGTATTTCCATAAGACGTCTGTCCAATCTCGATAAGTAAGTAGGGCTATTTGTTTGGGTCTGTTCTTAAACGTGATTCTTTTATATAGTTATTACAAATTCGTTTAATTATAGTTATGTATTTCCAAAATCCACTCGAAGGTACTTTTTTATAAGACTTATATTCTTGAAATTCAGCATTGGTTAATAAAACAATTTCTGTGTGATTCTTAAGGTCATTGCAACCTGCAAGTTCTTCACAGTTAATTTTGATTTTGAAAGTCCTTCTATTAATTCATATTCTTTATCTTTAACAAATAGTATATCACCATCTATCTCTACTTTTATATCACCAATTTTAAAATTTTGACCCTCCTCATCAACCAAATTTTTCATCAATAAATTTAATTCTTTAGAAATTTCTGCTCCGATATTTATAGTAGAATCAGATGTGGTACGTGTCGAATCAGACACTGCATGGGATACGTTTTTCAATGGTACAATTCCCATTCGTCCTTCCAGATTAGGAGATTTTTGTTCAGAGAATAATTCTCTTTCGAATGGTGATTCTTCTGGTGTTGGTGGATAATCTAATTTTTTCCTGCTACAGGAACTAGTGTTATTATTAAATGTTTATTTTCTTTTTCTACCTTTTTTTTAAACAATATTTTGTATATCGTTGATTAATGGTTGCTCTTTTTTTTCTTATATTTAATATTCTTTTTCGTGATGCTTTTTATATTTTTTATATCTTTCAATGAGTAGTTTAACTCGAGGAACTCCCTTTGATTCTGTAATTTATATATTATTTTTTTCTAAAAAAAAATGATTTATAAAAGTATTGAGAGTTTCGAGAGACAAACATTTCCCCCAACTGATCAAACTAAGGGGAATTTAAATGTTTACAATAATATATTTGAATTTAATATACCTATAGGAGATGAGTATTCTTTTCCAAATAAAGCTTATGTTTATGACCAATTTAGTCTACTAAAGAGAGATAAGGTTGGAGCTGAGGCAAATTATGATGAATCAGATAATATAGATGTTTGTTCTAATTTTTTTCTTTTTCGGTTTTCTAGATTAGAAATTTCAAAACATGAAAATATTATTGAAGCTGTTGATAATCCAGGTATAACATCAACAGTGATGGATGCTTTATTAAGATTACCAAGAGAACAAAATTATTTAGAAATTACTGTGTTGATAATTTATATCGAGATAAATCTGTTTCTAGTAAGAAAACAAATGAAATATTTTATAAACTGAGATATTTGTTTGGTGTTATTTGTGATAACAATGAGGTTGATTGGAAAGGTGATTATCAAATTACTTTCTTTACGTAATTCATCTGATAATAACATTTATTTCTTTGTGAAATTTTAGATAAAGATAATAAAGTTACGATACATCGTCCTGATCCTAGTAAAATTGTTATTAAAGAATTAGAAATTATGTGGGCTATTTTTGAATATGAATCTAACACAGCCATTGCAATTAAAGAAAAAAAAACATACAAAGATTCAAAAATTCCTATTAGTTTTGATTATTGGCAATTTTTAGAAAAATGAGTTCCTGCTGGATAAACTGTTTTTACTTTGATATAAAAGATCAGTTAAATAATTTTAAATTTGATATGTCTGATTTTGTAATTGCAGATTTTCAACTTAATAGAGGAAATCGTTCTAAACAGCATAAACACCCTACTATGTTTGATCATTGTAATGTGAGAAATAATTATGTTAAAAAGGGTAGAAATGAAATTTTTCCAAAAAAAACTGGAATCTAGACATCAAAAACTGTGTTTGCCTTAAACAATTTCTTGCTTAAAATTATTTTCGAAATTCGAAAACCAATCTACATACCAACTATAATAATAATGAACATTATTATAAACCAACTGCAAACTTTGATGGCGATATTAATTACTATTTAATTTGGGGGCTAAGACAGTTATATGTTATAGATTATTTAAATGGAAAACTACCGTAGTCAAAGAAAAAAACCAATATAAAATTAGTGTTGATTTTAATAAAGAAGTTGTAGAAGGTACAGTTTGTAATCTTATTTTAATTAGTAAACGAAAACTTACTTATGATTATTTGAAAGAAATAATTACTGAAGATTTATAAAATCTTAATATTATTAAATGGAAGAAACATCAATATATTTCGGTATTTTAATGCAATATTTTAGACTTATAATTGAGTAGTTACATTTAAAAGTTTTACAAATTTTTAGAAATAGAGATAAATATTGATCAAATAAAAAATCGTTTTCATAAATCTAATTAAAGTTTTCTCATAGTATCACTTTTTATAATAACATATATAAAACTTTAAATATTATAAATTCATCAAATTAAAAAAAAAACATTTAGGAGACTGGGTTATTGGATATGAAATTATAAAAACAGCAACTTCCATTGATAAAGAATTGGATATTGTAAATTTATAAATTGTTTTAAAAATCAGTAAAAATTATTTAAGATCTGATAAATTTTCTATTGTTAAATAAGATATTTATGATTTGGATTCTTTAGATGGGTGGGATTATGCACTCAGTAATGGTTATGGTTCTTTATTTTTAGACTTTAAAAAGGCTTATTAGTGTTTTACTTTTGTTGATTAATATTTCTAAATTCTTTCAATTATCTTTTCAATGTTTCATTTGATTATAGCTTAAATTTAGTTGATTTTGTCTTAAATTTGCTTGATTAAGATTACTTGCTTGCAAAATTGACATTTCTAGAAAACATTTTTAAAAAAAGTTGCTTCAATGCAAGAACTTGGTTCGATTTTAGCTTAAATTTTGTGATTTTTACCTTGACACAAACCCTGCATGACGATTTTTGAAAAACTGATAAAATTGCATAATTTTCGATGAAAATTGCTTGTTTATGAAATTGAAAATTGTCATTTCCATAAACATGGAAAGTTTGAATATGAGAAATTTGCTTGATTTTAGCTTAAATTTACTTGGTATTGATCGTTTTTTTCATTGAATTTCAGATTTTGAGTTTTAAATTTTTTCTTGCACTTTCGTTAAAAATAATGGGAAATAGTTATGTTAGTTTTTTCTTGTACTTTTGGCGTAATTTGCCGGAAAATGTGTGCTGCGCTAGAACTCCCCTTTTACATCTACTACAGGTTAAGTTGTCGAGATGCAGCCATATTTAATGAATCTGACACAGATTTAACAAAATCATGATTTATTTAAATTACTCCCTCCTTACTTACATAACTTACATAACATTTTCTATGATCAAGTAAGAGCACACAATAGCGGCGAAAAATGGTTCGAAATCTACAATGGATTACAGTGTATAACTAATTCCCAGACATGTAAAATATGTACCAGCTGGCTGTGTGGCATGCTCTCCGGATAGAAAATAAAAAGGGGTTTCAAATATATAATGTTAACTATTAATTCAGTACATGATTATTTAAAAAGTTGAAAGTCTGGCTGTGACGTGCTCATGTACGTTCACACAGCTCCAAGTCGATCACACTACTCTACTGCGGTTGGCGGACGGCCTTCTCACTGGTCCACTTGTCATGCACAACTCACGAAAAAAACACTTAAATGCAATTTATTCTAAGTCTGAACATGAATAATGGTTTCTTATGATTTCAAATGGCATGAAACAAGGCGAAAACACTTCTACATAAATCAGAAAATCCTGTTTATCAAAATAAAATTATATTTCTTACACCGGTTATGTGGCTACTTACCTTAGTACTTAAGCTCTTACGGCATCTACAATACACTCTTTATTACACATGAATACAGGCAGAATAAATTATCACTTATTAAATCTATTATTGTGTTAGGCTAGTTTTCGTTTGAGCTTTCTTATGTTCGGTATGAAAATCCTCTTACTTTAAGTCTCTCAAAGTTCGTTGCAAAAGTTGGGTTAGGCGACCAAATGGTCGGTTCTTACTGCTTATGCATGCATTAAATCTTTGTTCCACACTAACCTCACTAAACTGTCACAACACTGTGTATGTTACTCTCTACTACAGGATTTTCACACACATACACACACACACACACACACACACACACACACACACACACACATATATATATATATATATATATATATATATATATATATATATATATATATATATATATATATATATATATATATATATAACCACTGTTACGAGTGCTGTATGTAATACTATTGTTTACTTTTCATTTGTATGATCTGCACACATGAACACATTTCAAGCAATAAATTACACAACCCTCTTAAATATTAACACAATACTATGGTGAGTGTATGAAATTCTGCACCATATGTTTTATGGTTGGCACCTGGCTTATCGTGATTCGGTTAGCACAAATTGCACTGTGACACACTGGTGCATCGAGGTTGGAAATGGGAAAAAAAAGGAATTTAATAAATTAAATACTCCTTAATAATCAACATACATGTAAAAATGTCCAATATTAATTTTATATTCCATTATAATACACTCAGATACAAGAAACCCTTTTGTTTACATTGGCGGTGAACACATGTCAAACATAAACATAACCTTTTTATTGCATGTGGACCATTTCTCGTCGCACTGGTTGTACATGGTGTCACTTATTGACTTGTATAAAGTCCATACGGAATATAAACAAACATGTAGACATATGTACATAGTGTGCTAATCACTGTACTGATGCAACTGGTGTACACACATGGAACGGTACGCTGGGCATAGCAGCTCTCGCAGTGACATCTCTGTGGCCGTAGTGTGTTGGGTGCTGAGATGTGGAGAATGACCTAGATGTGATGCCTGGTGCATGTCAATTGGCAGTTTCACTAATCAATATATCTTTCCCATACTTTTTGGAAATACATGGCTGTAATTTGCAACTACATGTGAACACTAACACGTAAACTGCCAAAATCCTGCAGCACCGATTCTGTACCTAATGCCTTACACCCACAGGGGTGGAGTTGAGAGACGGGCCATCATGTCCATTGGCTTGTTTGAGCCACCCACCAGGTTCGCGGAGGGATACCACCCTATAGTGCAGGAGGCACTATTTGGCATATGTCAGTCCAGCACACCAGAACCGCAACCGGCTCCTGTACCTGAGACAATTACCCCCAAGTCGAGTGCAATTACGGTAACAGAAACAGAAAGTGTGCAAACAAGCACCCATCCACCTCGCTGCCCTATTGCACCACCACCTAAGCCTGCACCTCGCTGCATAAAGGTTGCAGAGCCCGACTTCGTACCAAATCGCTGACCCATCAGGTCCGTGTTATACACTAGGCGGGCCCCCATGTCCTGAACAGATTAAGCCAACTAAAACACGGCTCGCCTAGCGTCAAGCAAGTAACCCAGGGTCGGGGACTGTCGCAACATCCCCCTCAATGGCTATCATCAAATTTTCAATAGGGAATTGACACTCTTCACCATTCTCTTCAAGATAAGTTGTGTAAATGTACCCCATTGCTTCATCTATACTTGTTGCAGGTCAATGTCCTCTTTTGCGTCCCCTACCAGGCTTCTGATGCAATTTTTCACTACAAAAACCATGGTTCTAGGCATCCAAAGCTACCAAGTCATTCTCATTTATGATTCTCTCTTGAATTGTGATGGACCATTCATCACCACGTATTTTTGCTGCTTCCATAAAACTAGCTTCACCTCTGGTTTCATAACCTTACGAAAAAGATTTCGTTTTCCCACTGGTAGTCTTTCTTGCTTTGCCTGGAAATTCTCTGGTAGTCCCTCACCACACAGTAAGCACTGACTATTAAAATCAAAACCATCACTCTGTGATCGGAAAAAAGAAGACACACTTGGCTGTTCATCAGCATTTTCATCTCTACAACGAACATATGCTGCTATCATTCACTCATTCATAGGCCTATAGGTTTTCTGACAGGCTTTGTGTACCTTAACTTGTGATAGTACCGATAAAAAATGTTGATGCTGCGGAATTTTATGTTTACCACTTACTTTTTGAAGTTTCTTCACTCCTAGTTCTTTCACAACAACTGTATCTCCTTCACTCAAGCTAAGTTCACAAATAAAACGATTATCCACATCCATATTGCTGTGGCCTGTCCTGAGAGGGGCAGGTTATGCATTAACTAGGGGGATAAGACTAGCTAGATGGAAAATCACTCAAATACAAAATACTACTTTTATTCAACTCTAAACAATACAAGTATGCTTCAGGTAAGCATCTATCAAATCAATAGAATACAACAAGTTATTCAGCCATATGAAAGCTGGATTACTTCCAGTATTCATTCCAAGAGGTGCTGATGCATTTACTAAGTTACAATTAGCTTCAAGCTAGAAAGGCAGTATTCTGCTCGGATGGAACTTAAATGCCTTTGCTTGTCCCGAGTCCTAACGTGCCTTCAGTCGCCCTACCAGGGAATATAACTACCCTCTAGATGACGACGTCTCGATGAAGCTCTCTCCAGGGTGGGCTCGTCAGGTGATGAAGTGTGACCACGGGAGGTGGTCCTCTCGTCTGGCAGGACACAGGCAGAGCTTCCAGCGACAGTAGCAAGATGGCGTGCAGATACCCCATTGCTCCGAGCTTATTATACACTCCCTTCCTGGCCTCATGCTCAATCCCCCGGAATTTGTTGTTCTACAACAATGCCTCGGCTGGCCGAGGTCGCTCTGCGCCTTGCCTCAGCTCGCATTTTAGCAACCCTTGCAGGGGCCAGCTGCAGCAAGACCCCTCTCAGGAATATCCAGGCTCCCTCGCCTGGAACCTGGGGTGAACGGTGTGAGGGATTGACTGGGTCAGGTCAGGTGGTCGGTGCAGGAAGACAATGGTGTATGTGAGTGGGCGGCCAAACCCCATGGTAGTAATGGAGCCTGCCAGAAAGAGCTTGTCTTCTTGGTGGTAAAAATAAAATGTGAAGAGTGACTGGAACCATTTTCCACATAAAGTGGATTCCTTAGGGAAATGCCAGGCACGAAGGGTTGGGCATGCGTTACATGAATGGCTGCCTTATATGAATGGCGATGCTAAACCATTTTCTTAACTTTGGTAAAAATTTCAAATATTATTTACTTGGAGTTTAACTTGTACCTCAGGTTGTTATATTAATACACACATAAAATTCACACCTGTTAAATCAATTTATCTATTCATACTAAATTAACTTTGTCTGAAGACTAATTGTGCCTCTGTAGGCTTACTCATTCTATGTGATATTACTAATCCTACTTACATGTAATTTTTGAACATTTTGCGAGTGTAAAAATGATTGTTTCTCATTCCATTACATATTTATGTACAAAATTATTACAATGAAAAAGTTTTACCTTTTATACAACAGAAGTTTGAATTCCTTATTATGTGAAGACAAAATAAGTCTCAATTTTTGTATTGTTTGTGCAGACACCTAAACTAACTTAAGGCCCTTGGTTCGTGTTGGTTTTTCAGGATTGATAAGGATGTGCTCTACTCCATTACTATAGTTGAACCCCTTGAAAAGAAAATTGAAATTAAATAAAACTCGGTGACGAACACGTAACGGTGGGAAATAAGGGTGTGCACACTTAGGGAACCCAACAGTCTGCTATTGTGCCATGTTATTTGACAGTCTTTTAAATGCTTCAATATTGTGGTATTCGTTCAGTATTTAGTTTATATATAACACAAGTAAAATTATATATTTTTTTGCGACTTGGCATCATAAAAAGTGATAGTTTAAATACTAGTGTTAGCATATATATATTGTACAGTTATTCTCTTTGAAATGAACTATGAGTCCTGATGATAGACTTATGAAACAAAATAACAAGTTATGTACAGGTGATAAAGCTTATCATAAAATAGCATTCAGTTAAACAGAAGGTATATACATTATGGGGCCCGACATGTAACTATGGTGTGGACGCCACACGACTTGGAAGTGCCATCTAGCGCTCTCTAGAGCGATTCAAATCTACTGCAGTAGCTTTGCGCAAGTCAGCTGCTACACTCTGCAGTTGCAACTGTGGCCGCTGTATTTTTAATTCTTGTACCTAGGTCGCGCTGTATTCATCACTCTGCTGTCGGGGTATTAAATTCTTACGTGTCCTGCCAGCACTGACTGGGAAAATGCGCTTTGATTCCAAGTCGATATATATATATATATATATATATATATATATATATATATATATATATATATACATATATATATATATAAGGAACCTATTTCGATAGTTATATAGAAAAATGTATATCTTAGCACGTGTTAACAGGTTCTTAAAAGCTTTATGCATACAGAGCTTTCTTTACTTTTACCTATTAGTCAATTTGTAAAGCCCTGACGAAGTATGTCGACTACTTGTACTTCTGTTGCCCTCTTTTGTTGTACAACTGTGAAGTGCTGCTGCAATGTGAAAATAAATTCTCTATGTTGATCAATATCGAACTTAAAGAGCAAAATTTTATTACTGGACTACATGCCTCCTTTTTAACTGTATCATCTTAGGGGTGCGCCACCTGCATCATGCAGTTCATTAACACAGCTATCTTAACTAACTTATAGTATATTGCTGCAAGAGCTAGAATAAGGATAATAATTGTAGATAAGCTAATGTAGTTATAATGTTCTTGAATTAACAGGGAAAATAAGTGTGTTTGACATAATTACGATGTTGTTTCTGTATACTTTATTGTGGGAAGTTCTGCATGCATGATTTTCAATTCACTATTAATAGTGTCATTAACAGAGTAGAATGAAATCCCTTCCCTAGCTTTGAGTTGTTGAACTGCAAAGTCATTATTATGGAGCCATTGTGTAGGCAAGATAGTGTGCGAGATAGCTAGTTTGGGGCTCTTTATATCACAAACGTGTGTTGCCTTAATGATAGTACTTTGGTTGGAAGTGATTTTGCATCGGGTACTTGGATTTTTGTCCCTACCTTCGGGTTATAAATTATTTTACTTAGAGTTTTATTACTACACCTGAGTACTAATTCACCTGGAGTATTGTTTACTACATAATGGTGCGGTTCATAGCTTGAACTAACAATGAGTTACCAGGCTCGGATTGAAATTTGCAATATTTAAATAAGCTTTTAACATGTTAAGGTAGATTGCTGCCTTTAAGAAATTGGTTTGTGACTTATCGACTAATTGCTTAGAAAGGAAATATATGCCTTTGTCTTGTTCAGACGTATCGTAAAGTTCTCTTGTTTCTTTTGTAATTACATCAATGGCGACTATATTTGTTGGGGTTTCTACAATGCATGTTTCATTGCTGTACTCGTACAGGACTTTTGTAGTTCTAAACAATTGCCATGAACTTTTAGTGCTTTGTAGTGGAATTCGTATTTTAATCATCATTTTCGTGGGTGAAAGCATGCATTCAGTTAGGGGTAGTGTATAATTTTTTAACATTTCTTTAATGGGGATGCTTAATTCTAACCATAGGCCATAGACTTGCTCCTATAATCGAAAAAGATCAGCCCATAATACATCTTTTGTTACTGCTTGTAGAGGTAAAAATTTCTGCTGGTATTGCTGGATGTACGTATTAATTCTAAGCTTGTTAACAATATTGTTTACAAGTTCTAGCACCATACTAGTTAACAATTGCGATTGAATGAGAGAGGATTCTATTTCTCTATTCTGATTGCTTATTTGATATGATATGGATCCTATGTTTTGCTAATAGAGTTAACTTTGTTTTCTATTTGACTTTCTGTTTGCGTCATGCTGCGAATCGTGATATTTAGATTGTGGTTTGAAGTGATAACGTTATTTTCTAAGTCACTTATTTGCTGTGCAATTGTTTCTTCGTTGGTCAGAAGGGATTTCAGGTGATGGGTTGTGAGAATGTCGCAACACCATGTTGCGACATCCCCTAGGAAGGTGATTCCACATTTTATTTTATTGGATGTGCAATCTCTGACATAAACTCTCGTACAATATTTTTGACGTTTCGTTACAGAATTTTCGTAGTTAGTCTGCATTCTTGAAAACTGCTCTGTACTTTGTGGCACATGCCTGATGGTGATACATGGTAGGGTGTACGCCAGGAGATTGGTCTCTTCGTATTGGATGCAGGGCGAAAGCTGTTGAAAATAAACCCTTCTGTGGGTCATGTACAAGTGTACGCCAGTGGATGCCGACATTATGTGAAGTGCTAGCAGCAGCACCCCCACTCTCATCGTCCCCAAATCAGTGGCGAATAACCTGTAACATACATGCTGTCATTAGTTTCTGATATTAGCAAGTTTGATGTTCCATGTGTTGACTGTGTCAATTTTTGTGTGCCCCCATTTCTTAGTTTCAATGGATATCGTGGATGGTCCAAGAATATTGTGGATCCTGTACAGGCCGTGATATTTAACATTTAGAGCTTTATGTCTTGCATAGGTTTTTACCCATACAAATTGCCCGATTTTAAGATTGTTGGGTCAGAATTTTTTGGTCAGATAATATTTTCCGTTGTTGTTGTGAAGTGAGTAAGTTTACGTAGACTTGTTAGTGTGCTTGCTGAAGCTGTTCACACCAGTCAGCAGCTCGCTGCATAAATGTGTGTGCTATAACGTGGCATGGTTGGACTGCTTCAGTGCCATGTAAAAGAAAGAATGGTGAAATTTTAGCACTTATATTAATTGTAGAATTGTAATTGAAAACTATGTATGGGATGTATTAATCCCAGTGTGCATGATCTTCGTTCGCACAGCCAGTCAATTGTAGTGACAAAATTTTACTTACGTGCTCGGTCAACCTGTTACAAACCGGGTTATACGCTGTTGTCTGTATCTTTTTGATTTATAGTTTCTGCAATAATTCTGCAATCATGTCGTTATTAAAGGACCAACCATGATCGGTTAAAATTGACTTGGGGCACCCATACCGAAGTATGACTTCTTTAATGAATTTTGCACAGTTTTTGCGTCAATGGCTGTGATGGGTTTAGCTACTACATAATGCGTTAAAAAACTCTGTCATTACAAGAATACACTTGTAGCCCGATGCTGCTGTTTGGAGGGGACCTTTGGCATCGAGACCCCAAGAGTGGAATAAGGGAGGGGCTTCAATAGGGGTCAAATGACCTATAGGTTTTTGGTCTGTGTGTTTCGCTTTCTGACAGGTAGGGCAGTTTTTGATGTAATATTTTACATCTGTGGCCATTGTGTCCCAATAGTACAGGTTTTTTTATTTTCTCAGTGGTTTTAAATTTGCCGAAATGCCCTCTACCTAATAGGGCATTGTGGTGCGCTGTAATAATTTCCGGGATGTTGTATTGAGGTACAAGAGTTAAACATTTTCCCCCTGTGGAGGTGTTTACTTTAAGATATATTTCTCAGTTGCCTGTAATACCATATATCCATGCTAGGCATGTGTATTTTGGTGTGGCATTTTGTGTGTCTGTAAGGGCTACTGTTTTTAGTTGTGTAATATGTGGGTCTCTTGCTTATTCTGCCAAGAATGGAGATATTTGTGTTTGGTTAATGGGTGCTAGTAGTAAATGTGTGTTTTCTTCGACTTTAATGTATTCTTGCTCGTGAATATAAATGGGGCGATAGTTTGGTGTGGAGTTACTTATTTTAATGAGAATTATGTAGTTAAGATGGGATCGATACATGTAGATTTGATTTTGTTCTTGTGGCCTTCCATGGTGATATCAAGATTTGCCTGATATCAAGTTGTTGTGATCTTTGCAATGGTTTATAAGGGCAAATATTCTTTGTTTATAATCATTTAGACTACGTGCACTTTGTCATTTGTACCACTGTCTGGTTTAATAAAAGTTTTAATTTCTTCCCAAATGTTAATTATGTATTTTGCGATACTTTGTTTTACTTCTCCATCTTCATTTGTTTTTTGTAATAATGATTCGGTAAGAGCTTTGTAAAAAGAGGTGCATGTAATATATTATTTTTTATTGTGTAATGTTGGTTTTCTACAGATATTTGCATTGTTTCTGCTTCGTCTGTTGGGATTCGACTCATCGCGTCAGCGAGTGTATTTAATTTCCGTTTGACGATTTTGCTTCGAAATCATACTCTGTAAGTGCTATCGCTAGCTTTTGTATCTTTACGTTGTGTTCAACCATTGTCTTCAATTACCATAGACTGGCATGATCCATTTCAATAGTACATTTTTTCCCATATAAGTATTGTTAAAAATAAATAACGGAATATCTGATGGCCGAAAGCTCGCGTTCCATGGCTGACCATTTTTGTTCATTTAGCAAGAGTTTTTTGATGCGAATGCTATAATGCTGCACTCTTTGCTTCTTGGTGTCTCCTGCATAAGAACGGCTCCTATGGCTGTTTGTGACACGTCGCAGGCTAATATAGTGTGTTTGTTTTCCTGGAATTTCGCTAGGATGGTAGGTTTTAGTAATACTGCTTTAAGGCTCTCGAATGCCTGTTGCTGTGCTTGTGTCCATTGAAATTATTTTGATTCTTTTATGAGATCTGTGAGAGTTTCCGCGAGTTTGGCACAGTTAAGAATGTACCTTATTAAGTAAGAAGTTAATCCTAAAAATGTTTGCAACTGCTTTACGTTCTTGGGCAGTGCCACCTGCTTGATGGTTTCGATTTTCTCAGGGTCTGTTCGGATCCCTTCTGGTGTGATGTAGTGATCCAAAATTTTTATTTCATGTTGTGCGAAGTGATATTTCTTTGTGTTAATTTTACATTATACTTGCATAATATTTCCATGACATTACTGATGTGTAGGTGTTCTGCTAATGTGTTGTCTATAATGAAAATATCACCGATTAGGCTTCATCTGTCTTCCAGCGTAGTGGCCCAAGCATTATATGTACAAAATTTTGAAAGTAATTAGGGCCTGTGACCAAGGCCATTGACATACGAGCGTACTCGTATAAACCGATGCCATCTATGCTAACAGTGAGTTTTTCTCTATCTTATTCCCTTACTGGGATTGCATAGTCTACTAAACATGTCAATGGATGAAATGTATCTGGAATTCTGAAGTATGTTTATGATGTCTTCTGTTCTGTGGATGGGGTATTGTATACTTTAAAGTGCTGATTTAGAAGTCGAAAATCTGTTGATGTTTTTTATGACTAGGCTTGGCATGGCGTAAGGGGAATCAGAAGGCGTGATTATATATGCATCAAGCATTTATTGTAATTGTTCAAGTACTTGTCCACGTAATTGTGGGTTTATTCTGTATGTACATGTGTGTATAGGTTTGTTGGTGGTTAGCTCAAGTTTAGGTTCGCAATTTTTTGTTTCTGTTAACTCGGTGGTATTGCTAGTGAAACTATCTTTTTACTTCTGAAGTAACTCCTTAAGTTATGCTTTTTTTTACGTGGGGGTAAGTTTTCGGATATGTTTCCTGATGTTATGTCCTCATTTGAGTTCTCCATTTATGCTATTTTATTTATGTAATATTATATGCAATTAGTTGTGTCGCATTCCACTTGGTTGGTACTAATTGGTATTTCTATAATGTCTTTATTGTGGTAAGCATATACATGCATAAGATCTTTAGACAGTATCGGTACTATGACATACCTTTTTATAAAATCGACTCCCAGTATCATATCTAATTTCAAATTATATATTAACAGGATGTCCTGGTTGAAGTTATACCCCGCTTTATTGATATTCGTATTTGTTTTATACTTGGGTATGTCTATGTCTGTAGTTGCCCCCACTAGTATGAATTGTTTGGTTACTGGTTGCATTTTGTGTTTGTGTATAAGTGTGATCGCTATGCATGAGGGAGAGTATCCAGTACCGAGCAACACGTTATATGATCTGCCTGCAATCCAGACAAGAATGCGCGTCGTTGATGTTTTCGTGTAGCTTGCGCGACATTCGTCCTTGCTGGTTGACAGGGCTTCTTTGTTTGTGTACTGTGAATCGGATCTGTGGCTCAGGTTCTGCCTGCGCATTTCATCAATGCCACTGTCTTCTGTGTTGATATTATGAGTGTCATTTGGTTTTTGTGTTGACTGTTTTTCTGCCTTAGGGATGTGTATTTTAATTTGGGTGATTGTTCCATATTGCATATCTAAATCGCTCAAAAAACCACTGTATTACGTATCCAATGATAAAAAAGTCGAGACAAAGAACTACCAATTACGTATTCAACCACAACTGATAAAAAGTCCAAATAAAATACAAAGTTTCTCTTGCGTATTCAGTGCACCTTGAAAAAGCTGGTTTTTACCAAAAGTTTCCCTTTGTGTATCCAGGTGACAAAACATGCAGGACTAAAAAGGACGACATTGCATATCCAAGCAGGAAGGGGGAAATTGGTGCAGCACTCCAATTGTTTCGAATATCGTATCCAGCCGAGTCGGGGGAGAAATTTCGACCTACACCCAATTATTTCCTATAGTGTATCCAAACCAAAAACCTAATATAGGGTAAAAGACCCCATTTGTTTCCTGTGTCATATCCAGGTGCTAAAAGTAACTATTACTAAAAGTTTCCTATCGCATATCCAAAAAATTAATTTTGTTTGCCCTTTTCTCGTTCCTGTTTAAATACACGCGATTCGCGATGTATTATTTTTTTATTTATTTTAAAGAGAATATTAAATAATTATTAACATTTTTCTAATAAACGTAACAATTTATTATATAAAGATTCACCCGTACACAATCACTAAAACAGTATGGTAAAACATTGTACAGTTAAAAATTCCACTAAAAGTCAACTTTTTATAAATTTAACCATATAGATTTTCAAGTTTTATATACATGCCATCACTTTTTTTTTTATAAATTACCTCAACACTCGAAACTGGCAGGTCCAAAGTCCGTGAAAGCAACAGCGTATGCAATTGCATCCACCACCGGCCGAACCAGTCATGGCGAACACGACCGCGCTATGCCTTTTGAAGATTACAAATGAATGTAATTTTTTTAAAACTCAATTTACCCCAATAATTAAAACTGGCAGATCCAAGTATTATGGATGCAACAGATGGAAGTACATCCATCGTCGCCGGGCGGGCCCATCATGACCTATTCGACTATTTTAGGAATTTTTCCAGTTCGCGAATGAATGTATACACAAACAGCATATCAATCAAACATTGTATTTTAACTGAATCAAACAGCAAGTCATTAAAACTTTTTTCTACTGAAACAAACAGCAACTCAATGAAACATTTTTTTAAAACTGAAACAAACAGCAAGTCACTTAAACATTAATTTTAATTTTAATCAAACAGAAACTCAATTAAACTTTAATTTAAACTTGAATCCAACAGCAACTCAATTAAAAATTAATTTAAACTTGAAACAAACAGCAACTCAACTAAACATTAATTTAAACTTGAATCAAGCAGCAATTCAATTAAACATTTATTTAAATTAAAAAACAAACAGCTACTTAATAAAACATTAACCAACAGCGATTCAATTACACATTAATTTTAATTTTAATCAAACAGTAACTCAATTAAACATTAATTTAAACTTGAATCAAACAGCTACTCAATCAAATATTAATTTAAATTTGAATCAAAGACAAACAGCAACTCAATTAAACGTTAATTTAAACTTGAATCAAACAATAACTCAATTAAATATTAATTTTAATTTGAATCAAATAACATGCCATTCACAATCATATCTGTAATTTAAATCAACCAGCTACACAGTCTCACTCGCCCCTGTAAATTAAAACACATAACATACCATTCAAACATTAATTTAAACTGCAACAACAACTCAATCTTGCTTGTGCCTGTAAATTAAAAACAACCGTAACAAACACATACCTTTCGAAATTGGGATAGCCTTCGCCGCCATCTCCTCTGCGCCGATTACAATGGTGCATGTCCGCTGCATGAATCAGCAAAGCGTGCAGTCGTTCTCTGTAACGATGATTCTTTTTCCAGACGTTCTCGGCCATGTAGCCGACCCAAAATTTTTTCCCCCCACCAAAGTAGGGAATGCTGTATCGCACAGAACACCAACTTCGCTCGATGTCTTGAGTGTACACCCTCAATGTCTCGCCTCTCTTCATCTTTAGCGTGTTTCGAGTGTTTACCAGTCCGCTCTTTTTGCTGCACACAAATTCCCGCCTATGATTCACCTGCATGTGACGATAGCCATGAATGTCCAAGTTGCTGCAACCGCACCAGCAGGCTGAAATATCGCCGTTCCCGGAGCGATCCACTCGCGAATGATTTTGGTCAGGGTCACCATGTTCCTCTTATCCACCAGCACCAGGAATAATTTTGTCAGATCATCCCACTGCACTCCGCTGAAAACCCACTGGCCATGAACTTTATATCCTTTGCGGCTCTTGTGTTTGCCCAATTTCGACTCGTCGATCTCGACCACTTTGCCAGGCCCGCCGAAGCATTTCCTGTATGTCAACACCCAGTCTATGCACACTTGGTGGCAGAAACTCGACCAGTCGACGACCGTCTTTCCCGAGCACAAAAGTTCGTTCACTATAGTCTGCTGTCGAGGGTATTTTATCAAGCACCAGAGTAAACACAACTCGACTATCTTGCCCGGTGACAAGTTTGAATCGCCCACAAAACAGCCCTGTCTCGCCGACACTTTAAAGGTGCATTTGGTACCGTCCTCCAGTCGCCGTCGGCACTAGTAAAAGAAGCCCCTGTTTTCCAACAATTTCGCTTCGCCTTCCCCGCATTTTTCACAGCGCATCTTCGATTTGTGAATGTCGTACTCGATGAGAAACGTGTTTATGTCCGGCGAGGAATGAATAACTTGCCTGGCATTCAACATTGTGATTTTACATCCGCGCACACCCTCCTGCAATTCGCAAGAGAAAATTTGCTGAAAAAAATGCTTGGGTACGCAATACGGAACAATATTTGCCGAATGTGGATATGCTAAACGGAACTTGGGCGGATACACAATACTGCACTAGACTGCAAAGTAAACAATTGGGATGGATACTTTATAGTACACACTGAATGTTTGTATGGTTTTCCCATTACGATATGCAATATGAACAGTTACCTAAGCAGTTCTGCGGTGGTCTTATGTAACACCGAGGAAGAGTCGTAACTGTCTGGATCACTGGGTTCATTCTCCTACTTCTCCTTTCATCAACATCACACGCTTGTTTTATTTCATCACCATATTTGGAGAGTGATCTCCCCGCTCTTGATTTATTTTTAACTATTTTCTCGCCCAATCAGCACACTTGGTTTATTTCATTACCATATTTGGAGTGTGACCTTCAGTCTTTCCCTTAAAAAAAACCTAATCGCTCACCCAATCGGGATGCTTGTCCGATCTCCCCAGTTACCCTTCTCTAATTTCCCCCTTCCATCGTCGTCACACGTTATATCACATCGTCGCCATGCCCACCTTTGCTCCGAGTTCCGACATTTTAACTCGCTCACTTTATTTCTTCTCATTGTGATCAGAACAACATTATTACTTTCGGCACTGTTATGTGCGAAGAATTATTATATTAGTCATCGATCTAGAAGCCAAAAAAAAATAATGTATGTTGTGCATATCACGATGCAGCAACTACATGTAAGTATCCACACATTATTTCATCAGTAGACATTTATACATAATTTTTTTTTTAAATCATTTCTCGTGATTGCGTGTGTACTTGTTTAAAAACAATGTCTAGTAAAACTATATTTCTAGTGCTGGGATTTTGCTGATCTTCGCTAGTTGCAGACAATAAATTTAAAACTATAATTTTTCCAAACAAATTGTTGCCTTTCAGAAAAATATCGGATAAAGATTTTCAGCCACTATTAAATGACGATTCATTACGACCTGGCAAAGTGCTATGTTCCGTGTGTGGGAAAAATCTGTAAATTCAAGTTTCATTTCTCATTTACATCGAAATGTTCCGAAAGTTAGAAGTAAAGGAATCGCATACGATTGTCGTAAAGATTTATTGCAGTCTTCATATTCGGTTTAACTTTTGATGGAAAAGTACTTGTCGAAATACTCATTCCCTTTGGAAATTTTCATAGCGGGCCATTCTTTGGGTGGTTTACTGGTGCGGATAATATTGGAAATTTACAACCAGGCGGAATTTTTCAAATATGCTAAATGTGTATTTTTCGTAGGCGCTCCTTTATTCGGTTTGCAAAGTTTCAAAAATGTTTTCGACGATTCTCTTTTACCTTGCTGGTACAAGATACAGCCAAGTCCAATTACAATTTTTTTTCTAAAGATCAATTACTAGCGCTCTACGGGCAATTTAGAAAGAATTTCGTGTTGTTATTACCATACGAATTTTTTAAACTACTCTAATAAATCACGAGTTGTTCACGACAATAAACAAATATCACTGGATGGTTGAAAGATTGTTCAATTGTGCTAAATGGGAAGTACTCGGCCTGTATATAGTCATTACAAATTCATATTAACAATCACCAATCTCGAAATGAATTGCGTGGCAAACAATTCCCTGCCACTAGATGCGAGATGGCCCGCCATTCGCGAGAAAAATAATTCAGACGGGGTCACTCCATGTTTCCAATTTAATTTTTTCGACTATAGTGGTGGAACCGTCTCCATACGAGATTCGTGTTTGAATAATCTCTGGAAACTAAAAACACACTTCAAATAACTACACGTTTATGATTCCAATCAAACCACAGTGGAACATGCATATCATTCGACGGGAATGACAAGGAACAAGGATAGCACTTATATATTCACGAAATTGAAATTACACAATATTTTTGTATACGAATGTAATTGCAACTCTATCCGAGGATCGGTCAAAGTCTCAATACCGCCTACTGCTCTAACTTTAAACGAATACTTGTCATCACCATTGAGATCTATCCATTTAGTTGATAGCATACTCCAATCGGGAGACTACATATACAACCAGTTTAAAGAGTACATTAGTGCAAAAATTTAGCCGATGTATATTTTGTACCTAAATTGGAAAATTTTGATACTCTGTTTTTTAAGACCTACTTTTTTCACTCTCGCTGCAGAAGAATATGCCGCTAGCATGTAACTGTATTACTTCCACTATATATATATATATATATAATATATATATATAATATATATATATATATAATATATATATATATAATTATAGAAAATTATAGAATTACGGAAACGAACAGTTTATGGAAACAATTTCGAAAGAATTTAATATCTAACAGTTAGTTCCTCGGTACCATAACAGTCCAACCTAAAACAAAATGTATATAATAAGAAGTTTTAATTTTTTGGACGAGTGATAAACTTTTAGATAGCCGCCAAAACCAAACAAACTGAATGAGAATTGGATAAATGAGAAAAACACACATAACAAAGTGGCAATTTATTTTGGTAAAAAAAAAAACACTTTTTTATTTTAATTGGTGATATTTTATAATTTTTTCAACTCGTGTTTATTACTCGATTAATTACACTGTTGTTTTAATTCGTGTTGGCAATTTTCATGTTCACTCCACAAACATCTGGCAGGACGTACTAGATCCTTACATATCGTAATGTGCCTAATATATAACGTGCTCTTCTCTTTCGTGTCGTTCCATGGTTTCGATTACTAAAGTGCAATTTTCCGAATCCCAAGTACTCACACAATCCATATATGTATAACCACATGGTAATTCTTTCTTTCGGTCAATTTTAATGTACATGTTTTCGATGATTTGCCAATCAAAATTATAATAATGTAATTCTTCCCATTTGACGGTTTTCAAAAATGTTTCACATTTGGCGTTGCAGGGAATGCAAAAACGCTGAAGATGCGTCATCGCTGGACGTTTACAATATGTAAAATGTCCAGATCCATTGCAGTGCTGTACATGATTCTCTGACTCGTGAGTATAGTACGAGTTTATGCAACACCGATAATTATTCGGAACCCCACAAGGAAGTTCGAAAGCCAATTTTCGATGTTCCTGATTCACACCATAAATTACAATGTTTCGATCGAAAGGTTTGGTTGAAATACTGATCAAGTTGTGGGCTTCGTCGTAATAATGAATTGCAAACGCCATGGTTACCATATTACTGACGATTCTCATAATATATGGCATACAATATATAGGAATCTTTGCAAAAAATGTTTTTTTTTTCGTAACTGCGACTGGGAAAGCCTACATTTTATTTTTTAGGGGGGAATAAATCACCTTCCAAATAAATTCAATTTTTCTGAGGGGACTGGAAACCCCCCCCCCCCCTCCTAAACCCTCCTCGAGATAATTCTCCCATAATAATGAGGCCAAGTTGAGTAATGTATGCTAGTCACCTCACCAGCCCATGTCCGAACACCATTACTTTGAGCAAGTGAATGCATATCAGATACACCGATGAGAAAAAAAAGAAACATGAATATACGAGTGCGTGAAATAAAAAAGAAAAAAACTCACTTATAGAGTAATCCCTCCCCACTACCCTGAAATACGAAATAAAAAATTTTTCTCGGTGTGTATATAAACACCAGGCACTTTGGTCTAAAGTCAGTGTGCTAGGGATAGCAACTGTAAATATAGCTGTCGCTAATTTTTTATATTTGCAAGAATGCATAAAGTTGTTGGAGCAAATAAGGTAGAGTTAGACGGGTTATTTGAAGGAATGGGGGATAAATTTAGAAATATTTACTATAGGTTTTTGATGCACCGTAGTACAAAAAAGGAAATACAATTACTATTAGAAAAGTATACAGAAGCAAAGCAAGAATTGTAAAAAATTCTACAGCTTCAAAATAAAATTGGGAATGAGTTGGTTACGGAGTATAAAGAGTTTCGGGAAGTATGTCACAAATATAAAATTTCACGAAAAAGAAATAGTAAAAAATCACGAAAGCATTGTCAATGTAATATTACACAAAAGTGTAAATTTTGCAAAACAGTAAAAAGTCTGCTTTTCTTAGAAGCGAAGAAACAAAAGCTTAAGGGTAAATTTTTCTTTGAATTAGAGTGTTTTTTTTTTAATTTCAGGGTAAAACAGATTGTAACATATTTCTTTTTTTTTTTTTTTCCCCCACAGCATGTTCACCAGCCAATGTTGGGGGAAAGAGCGAGAAATAGGAGCCGGAAAGCAATTTTATCAACTATACAGTGGCTCCTCTTGCAACTTCAGCAGATTTCCCTCGTGCAGCCACAGGAGTCTTTCGCCCAGCTGTCCCTCGCCCAGCAGCGGCTTCAGTGGCTGTCCCCGGCCCAGCCACAGGATCCTCTCACCCAGCGGCAGCAGCTCCAGCGGCTATCCCTCGCCCAGCCACAAACCCAGAAGCAGAAGCAGTTCCCTCCTCACCCCCCAAATGCCAAATCACTACCACAACCCCAACCACAGCTCTTAGCTAAATTCGAGCTGTGTAGGGGGTGTATATAGGGGAGGGCAGTGTGGGAGGAGAAGTGAATAATTTCAAATAGTATGGATAATGCTTTTAAATTACAACTCTTTACAAAAATTATATATCCCAACCTGAGGGATCCCAATTCCCAATCTAAATTTGTACCGTCCGGTAAATATTAATTAATTTTATATACGTTTTAAAAAATATATGTTGTTTTATATATGTAATCTTAGATTTTTTGATAGATGTAATAATTTATATTTTTATATTTGTAATATTTTTTATAATTGTATTTACTTAAAAATAAATTGTATTTATTTAAAAAATTTAAGTTTTTACATTACCTTCAGGAATTATTTGTCTCTTTGAAGTTGAATAAAGAGTTTAAACTCATTCCACCAAACTGAATTTAAGAAACTGTTTGGCGAGCAAAATACAGTGTGCATTTTGTTGGAACGGCCAAACTCATTGTAAAAAGCTCGTATCAGATGAGGTTCGAAAAAACAAGAATTTTCGTATATTTTGGCCATATTCTTTTCTCCAATATTTTCAACCTGAGCTTGTAAAACGCTATAACAAATCGCATTCATGATTAGTGAATTATGAGAAGTGATTATTTGTCCTGTTGTATCTGAATTTATGGTAATATGAACACATTGAAAGTCACTTGCATTTGGTAATTTGTGTGCACCGTTACTCTTGATTGAACATGCCAAATTATAAGCTGGTCGTTTGACAAAATGTCTTATGCCGCACGACGTAGCAGTTTTTGTTTTTACATAACTTGTAAACTCAGTTTTCATATTTCCTGCATAAATATCGAGCAAGTGAAAGAAAGCACTTCCCCAGCTAGCGGCATATTCTTCTGCAGCGAAAGTGAAAAAAGTCGGACTTAAAAAACAGAGTATCAAAATTTTCCAATTTAGGTACAAAATATACATCGGCTAAATTTTTGCACTAATGTACTCTTTAAACTGGTTGTATATGTAGTCTCCCGATTGGAGTATGCTATCAACTAAATGGATAGATCTCAATGGTGATGACAAGTATTCGTTTAAAGTTAGAGCATTAGGTGGTATTGAGACTTTGACCGATCCTCGGATAGAGTTGCGATTACATTCGTATACAAAAATATTGTGTAATTTCAATTTCGTGAATATATAAGTGCTATCCTTGTTTCTTGTCATTCCCGTCTAATGATATGCATGTTCCATTGTGGTTTGATTGGAATAATAAATCAGGGAGCAGTTGTGCGATAACTCATGAATAGCATTTTTGTACCTGCAAGTGAGCGATAGACGATGTTGGTCGCCAATTCCTTTTTTGTTTTTTTCTGCAAAGGAAACACAATTCATTATTTTTTATTTTAGTTTACAAGTAGGTATATAAAAAGTCGCTGTTCCCTCGATGGTCTTATTGTGAAAGTAGCAGTTGTTGTAGCAAGCTTAGTTGATCTTTCGAGTTAATTTCAAAAGTGCGAGAGGACGACAGTTGTTTGACGTATAGATAGTCTTCGAGTGTGTTGTTTGGGAACTTGGCCCGAAAATCTTTAAACTTAAACGGACTGTAAGTATTGTTATTAAGATCAGTATCTAATTCTTCGAAATATTCGCTAGAGTCTTTGTCATCGTCATTTTCGGGAGTGTAAATGCATTCCAAGGGACAGTTGCCAAATACATGTAAAATCGTTTAAATTCGTCCAAAGTTTGCAGTTCTGGGTCGTTGTAGATATTTTTGAATATTTCCAATACTCTGGTCATTGTAAAACTTTGTTTGTTATCCATTATTAAAGGTTCTTATATAACAAAAAAAATTCTAGACCTTCTTATTCTTTAATTCTACAAAATAAAATATTTATATTTAGATCTTTCATCTACAACAATCAGAAAAATGTGAAGGGCATCGATGTTAAAACGATGAAGAGGCATCAAGATATCTGATCTTACCCCCTCTCGATATACTTTCTAGTTGCTGAAAACATGAAATTCGAAATGTGCCAACTACTGATTGAGTTATATGAACCATATATCGATACAATCGTCGACACAATCTCTCTGGAAACTAATTCAAACTTGTTACTGAAAATTTTGACTCAAAATGTGGCAAGCATATTGCACATTTCAAATCATTTGGTAAAAATTGAATTTCTCACCACGAGTAACTTGAACACGGTTTACAAATTTATCGTGGAAAATTATTGTGAAAAAGAATACTACTCTACTATCCAGTCGATTTATGTGCATTTCATGTTGCAAATGGAGTTGTACATCGATACTGTAACTTCAGAGGGGATATTGCAAAATTCATCCATCAAACTGAATCAACTTGTAAAACTAAAGTTTCGCAGACCGAAACATGGGGTCGGTAATCTCATGGTGGAAAATATATTCCATGCAAATGGTGTGTACTTAGTCACCGAGTCTAAGCATCTGATCCTAGACAAGTCTTACGGCTACACTCATCTGTACAAGTACATTCCTGTCATGAGCTTCAACATCGAGACCGGTGTGGATAATTTGGAAGACTTGTCCTTGGGGGGTCGTGCTACAGAAAAACTGCTCATGTTTGTGCTCTAATGTGAGTATCTGGATGTCGAGGTGAGTGTAATTTCGTACCTAAAATGTCGCGGTATGCCCGATGACTTCGACGTGGAAATGCGGAAGAAATACGAAAGACTGCCAGCGACATGCATTTGGATCCAAGGTTTTTCACACGAAGAGGATATCAGTCCAAATTTAGTATTTTGGTATAGTCAGGGATACTTGTTGAAAATGCTAATGGTATAGCAAAACTACCCACAATATGCAATGCGAAATAAAAGCATTTGTAACCCTTGGAAAATTAGCCACAGCTCTGCTCATTCGCTTTCACTGCGAGGGTATTATAGTCTATACGTTGACAATCTTGAAAAGAAAATGCATTGGAGAGTGGAAATTTGTCGTTGGGGAACTTGTCTAAAAACTATCTGAGCCAAAACTTTAGGAAAATCGATTTGAACTCTGTGCTTATGCGAATTTATTATATCCTAAATGACACAGACGATGACTTTTGTCACGAGTGTATGAGAAATATCTTTCACATCGAGCCCTACAACAAAGAAAAGTTTGAAGCACTGAACGCTCAATACACAAACATGCAAGTGTGCTCCACCGAGTACATTGGTGGTAGCATGTGGCGTAAACTTACGGTTGAAACGAATGCAGACACTATCATTTCCTACCGCATGGAGCAGGCTTTGATTTACAATGAGAGGGATTGTGTGGCCGTGGTCGGACTTTAAAACAAGTTTAATTTGGCAATTTTCACCAACCAATTGGCCAATCTCTTTATCTGCAGTCTTGAAGACAGTTCGATGAGTGCCATTTCTCGCCGGATCGCGAATACATTCCTGTATCATGCACTATCCTTTGGTATGTTACCGTGATACCAGAGCAACTGGCCATGCCCTATATGAAATGTTTGTCGCTCGCCGAAAGAACGTCTGCGATGGACGTTAGACCAATTTACACCAAACCAAAGTTTAAGTACATGAAAAAAGAATATCTCGGAGCCATGGTGTTTGCAAAACACAGTCTTTTTTTGGAATGTTATTCGATATTATGTCAATAGTTTCTACCCAAAAATCATCATCAACAAACGACTTTCCAGATTTCCGTCGGTTGTTGCTGCACCAAAGCGTTGAATCTAGTGTTTGAAAACGCTCCGATATGCTGCGATGCACTCGATGACATGCTGAGGAATGATGTAATTTCTCTGCACGTGACAGAAGATGAAAACCAAAATTATTCGGAATACATGAACATGATGTATTCCGGCCAGCCTATCGGGAAGATGATACTTTCCATCGAAGAACTAGAGTCGTTGGCTGGCGATACACCCATCCTAGTTCGTTTACTCTCACATGCCGAAACTCCATTCACCATAAACCTTATAGAGTCTTTACTCGAGTGTAGGAAAACTGTAAAGAAGCAAATGAGATCTCTAAAGTCTGAGAAAAAAAAAAGTCTCTGAAGAGAGGATTCAAGACATGAATCTAGAGTACTTGGTGTTGGATGCAAAGCAACTTTTGCTTAAAATTACGGTCAACTCGACCTACTGCCTTTTTGGTACTCCATCTTTCAAGTTTGTCAGCATTACTGTAGCCATAGGAATGAGGTTGTTTGCATGCAAACTTCTCATACATTTATGTCGAATTACACTTGTGCTGTAGCTTCTGTACGCGATTCGTGATCACAAAGAAACAATAAACAACCTAGCGGAAGAGGAGCTCATGCAGTTGGTATATTTCATTCGCCAAGATGCCTACTATACCCACTCTAATCTGGTAGCAAGTCAAAAACTGATTGTATACGACGAAACGAAAATCCATGCAGTTGTTTGCAAAATTACGTGAGTGTATCACGAAATGGTCTTTGATGCAGATACCGATGGGTATCAATTTACAAATATTTTGAAATTGGACGGTAAGAGTTTTATCTAACTCATAAACGGGGAATTGAACATAATTAATGGAAAGGGTATCGTTCTCGAAGTCACTGAGATACTCGCATCTATTTCACTAGTGAAGAAAATATACTTGCATTTGACAAAACAGAATGATTACAGTGTATTTTGCTGTCCAAACCAAGATGTGTTGAAACTTTCTTCTATTGTTCATAAAGGTTACGAGTGTTTAGTGAAACGAATCTACAACTAGGTTGCTGCACTTGCCTTCTTATTTTAGAATATGACCAAAGTAACCAACTTTTATAAATTGTAAAAGGTCCTCAATTTCGAAAAATTATTGTTTGCCATTTACAACTACCTTTATTTGGTAGATCAGACGGAATTGCACGAAAATGTAAAGTTGGTTAGGCTCAAAAACTTATCGGCACATTAAAAGTACATTGATGGTATCAATTCTTCCTACATTGGCTGTAAGAAATGGTGCTCTTGTACGATCCCGAAGACTGTCAGGCAGATCAATTCTTGACTTTGGAAAAGTATCCCAAATTACCATAGAGAGAAAAAATAAATAATGTGCCATGGCCCGAAATGTATCAGATTCATTATGGTAAATATCTACGCAATTATGTGAAAGCCATACATGCAATTTTGAATGTAACCATGCCTCAGACTTCCATAAATACAGAAACAGTCAATGAGTTGTTTAACAAACAGAACACAAAGTTTATTTGGATATCGCAAATGGGAGATTTCCAAAAGAATTTAGTGAATGTGTCATTTACGACAAGTGATTCATAGAAGATGTGAAAATAAATTGTAAAAAAATACAAAAAAAACTTTTTCTTTAATTTGATTTATAAAGATAATTACATATGAGGTTATTTTTTAAAGTACAGTACCACAATCCTTTAGATAAACCCACATCTACTACATGGTTGATAATTGATTTTGAGTAACTCCTCTGTGAAGGTTCCATTCGAATGAGTTTTTTTTTTTTTTTTTCTTTCAATTTCATAACAAAAAACATGTATGTCAAAAACTTCACCATTGATGGACATATTGATGGTATCACTAATAAATGTTTCAGATGTGTGATTGATGGGTGTGATGGTTGTGACGACTGCATTGTTTCCAACCTCCCTGTTGAACACATTGACTACATTGTCCATAGCCTCGCTGTTGAGGAACGAGTCGATTGTGTCGTCACCAACCTCGCCACTGATAGATGTATTGACTGCAGTGTCACCAATCTCGCCAATGATTAAGGTATTGACTAGGGTGTCACCAACCCCGCTATTGACAAATGTGTTAATGGGGCTATCCACTACCTCATCCTTGACAGATGTGTTGACGGAGCTGTCCACTACCTCATACTTGACAGTCATGGGAAAATAGGCGGCATTGTCATTCATAATTCCATGTTTGATGAATGTGTTGTTCACAGCCACACACCCCACATCTTCCACCCCCATCGCGGTAGAATGAATCTCTCCCCAGTCTTTAGATTGAATGAATTTCATCAGATTAAAGTACCACAGTGTTCAGTGTTGGTACACAAACAAAACCATTCTTACTTGCATATTTTATTTTCTTCCACTCCCTTATGTACGTATCCCGTAAAGACTTTATATGTCTACTGATGGTGTATTTGTCTACATCATGTTCTCCATACTCGACGGTAAATGCAAGTAATTCTCGAAATACCTTATACCTTGCATTTGCGCATCTATACACCTGTTTATCTCTGTTCCAAAGAGCTTACTGTTTTTCATATATGTGAATAAAGTATTTTATATAATCTTTACTAGCATACCATTTTGAATCCATACTTCCAGACACAGTAGACTGTGCTGACTCTGAATTTCGAGGTATGAGTGCCTGGGGAACTGTGGTATCGTTAGCAACAATACACTGTCTTTTATACCAGGCGTCATAGGAGATTTATTTATTTTTACTACCCCCTCCCCCCAATGCACAACTCAACCTTCTTTTTGGTTTTTCTTTTTATCAATGGATACTTGTAAAAAAATATTTAAAGCCATGGACTACAACTGGGTGGATGTAGAGACTCTGTGGGTTGAATGGATAAATTATTATGCCTCGTTTGATACATGTATGAAATCGGCAAGTAGACATAGGGGCCATTCTCATATTAACCAACTATGTCCACCACAATTGGCTAAATTTTACGAAAAAAGGAACGTTTTAACTTATAACATTGTAATTGCCAATCACATTAAACATTTGCCATCGTCATTCACAATGTAATAGATACACGACATTAACATTTTCATTTTCATTTTAAATTTTGATAATATGTCTTTATATGGTGGGAAAACAATGGCAAAATCGAATTCAGGGGATGCAAATTACGATTCAGATGATCAAATCTGGCAAACGACAACAGGCTTATTTGTGCTAGAAGACTCAACCGATGCGGTGCTATGGCGAGACTGTGAACCCATTTACATCATTTAAAAAATTTTGACCGCTTATTCCAATAAATTTAACATTTTGAATGTGTTCAAACATGATGAAGACCAAATAAAAGAGTTAAAAAAAGTCGCTGCCAAGTTGAAGAGCATGCTAATATAATAAAAAAAAGACACGACTTGTGGTGTTTTTTTTATTTGTAACACACTTCCAGCTATAAATATGTGGACAGTTTCAGTAGCCAGCATAACAAAGCATGTGGTGAAGTGAGAAGGATAACACCAGCAAGTTCAAAGATGTTCTTTGCAGCAGTTTTATTGTTTTGCTCAACAAATATATACGCAAAGAAATTTCCATTTTGTTTGCCGACATCAACTACAACAGAAGTTTCACCCACGGTGAAGGCAATTGATGATCTTTCATTTTTGGTGTAGCAGAAGCAGGTCGTCAAAGAACAATTGGTTTGTATAAAGAGCAGAGACAATATTTCGGATCTGGTAAATTCCTATGGCAAGTATAAAAAGTCATTTTCAATGGACGATGAAAGTGTATTTCCTTTGCCATACATTTTCTGCCTCTTAACTGAAAAGTTTTTTAACTTAAAAATGGTTTGACCATGGGCACCATATAAATCTTATTACCAATATTCGCTATTCTGTGGAAAAGTTTCGAAACAAGACAATAAGTGATGTGTACCAATTCGACAGAAGGAAAAGACATTTTTATAAACATGTATACTGGAGGAATACCAATGTAAAAAACCACTATATATTATTATGAAAATGAATGGTATTGTAAATTGTAGTGTATTGCATTGTATATGTAAATGTAACAAAAATAAATGTAACTTTTAATGCATTTCTTTATTTTTTTGGTATATAAAACCCTAAATAAAAATAGGGATGGTTCGCATCATCAAGTTTATCAAATTTGCTGACGATATTATACTATTTTATAGCTCGGTTGAATATCTGCTATATTATGCAAATATGTGCACTGAGTTGAAATAAATTTTGCATGCACACAGATAAGTGAGAACACACACAACTTTTGTTGTAATATACTTGAAGATTTTTTTCAATAAACCATTTGCTGTTTTTTCTGCAAACTATTTACAAACAAGCATTTTCCTCTGATATTTATAATAAACATTATAAAATAAGCGGTGAACAACAAACTAGGTACCACCGTGTTTCTTGTGGATTGTATTTATATCAAAATATGAATTTTCACTCAATTATTTTCAAGACAAAGTATTTTGGTTATAAACCACCAAGAATGATTTACGGTCTAGAACTGCCCACTATGTGATTTACAAACTACATTACTGAAAGCATTTTTAAAGAGAAGAAATTCAACAAATAACTTAGAATGGATCCGCACCCCTCCCCCCTTCCCAGGTGCACACTGAAAACTGAAAAGTGCATGTCATGTGATTGCCAGAAACAAGTGTAAATTTGTCAACTCATCGGTAAATATAAGTCTTTACTGAACCAAATAATTTTAACAAGTGGGCACGACCTGACATTTTGCATAATTATTAATATTTCCTTCACAGAGGCCTAGTTAAATTATTGTCATTTGTCACTGCTGATGTGAGATTATTAAAAAAAAAAATTTTAATTTTATCATTATAAAACATAATGTATTATATAGAGTAAATTAGTTCATTCTACTCAAGTTAAAACAAGTTTGCTTATAGGAAAATGCTTCTTGAAGTAGAAAATAGAAAAATATTTTGTCATTATTAAATTAATTGTTGCCAACCGGTAGAACTATAATTTTAATTACAAAGTATTAAATTGATTAGAATTGTACTCTATACTTCTAAACAAAGTAGATATTTTTACAAGAATAAGTTTAATGTATTTGTTGTTTACAAAAACATCCCATATTTTGTGGTAGTTAATCCATAAATAATTGGAAATTAATAAATATGAGAGAACGTTCATTTACACACACACACACACAAACCATATATATATATATATATATATATATATATATATATATATATATATATATATATATATATATATATATATATATATATATATGTGTGTGTGTGTGTGTGTGTGTGTGTGTGTTTTGTGTAAATGAACGTATATATATATATATATATTCATTCCATTCTATAAACTTATTTTAATAGTAAGGATAACATACCCCTGTTGTTGTACAGACAATGAACAGAAGTACTAATTTGCCACTAAAAGCCATTATTAATATTCAGGGCAGAGAGAAGCTTACCTTATAGGGTATGAATTCAATTTATAATAGTTTATGTATCATTATGTTTATCTATATTATACAATAAATGTTCGGATTTTTATTCCTTAACATCGCGATTTCGACATTAATATGCATGTGTGTTGTTTGACTGGTATTTTTCTGGAGTTCAGATTATTTGTTATTTTAAAAAGTTTGTAAGCATATTTGCCCCCTATTTTCTTTGTTTTTTCCGAGATTAATTATATTTCTGGTTTACAAACTTAGTTATTTAGGCTGGGTATATTTTTCACAGAATTATAATAATAAAACAAAAAAAGTTGTGTAGGGAGGAATTTTATTACAACCGCAGTGAAATCACTTCTTTCTAAGTTGGCAACATTGACGAGTAGTAAAATGTTTCTTTGCTACAATATTAATATAAGTACCCTAATATATTTAACAAGAGATAGCACCAAAGATTTTATTATAAATTAGAAAATAATATTAATACAACTTTAATTTTTTAAATAATATAAAATATATTTACATGAATTTTTTTAGTCAAGTTGTATTTTGTTTATTCCAACCAATTATAATGATAATAGTTTCTTTACAAAACATTTTTCATATTAAGTAAATCTCAAGTTATTTTTTATTTCCTCTAAATATAAGAACTTATTTACTAAAATGGTACATTGTCCCACCAGATTCTAGTGCTAGGATGAAAGTCTTCTAAAGGCATAGCCTGTTTCTCTCTTTAATAGCGTAGCTCTGTCATCAGAGCTTTTTGGCTATGGGCGCCACGTGGTGTAGTTGGTAAGTAGCAGTAATAAGATTTGTTTTTAAGCTTAGTTTAAAGTTTATTTTATAAAAGTAAATTAATTTCATGTTTAATCTCCCACAATGATAACATTATTTAAAGGGTCCACATGGGACTTAAAATATTTGTACAATTAAAAATTGCCCACATGTTAGGACATCAGTAAGTTTGAACCTTTATAATTAATGAGGTCTACATGGGAACTTGCAAACACGAGTATTTGTATTCTTACAGTTTTTTTACACTTAAAAATTACCCATGCGTCTGGACATCAGTATACTTGGACTTTAATAATACAAATATTTTATATTTACACGGTCCCATGTGGTCATTATTAATTATAAAGATCCAGACATACTATGGTGTAAACACGTGAATGACTTTAATGTGAAAAAATGATTCAATAATTTAAACATTTTTTTGTTTTCAAAGTCCCATGTGGTCAATATTGGTTATAAACATACAGACATACTGTGGTGCAAATATGTAGATCAATTTAATGTGTCAAAATGCTTCACTAATTCAGACGTTTTATGTTTGCAAGGTCGCACATGGTTAATATTGATTATACACTTTCAGAGATATTGTGGTGCAAATACGTGGAAAACTGTAATGTGTAAAAATGCTTCAATAATTCTAACATAGTATGTTTGTAAGGTCGCACGTGGTCAATATTGGTTATAGACATCCAGATATACCGTGCTGCAAATACGTAGATAATTTTAATGTGTAAAAATGCTTCAATAATTCTAGCATTTCATGTTTGCGAGGTCCCACGTGGTCAATATCGATTATAAACATCCAGACATACTGTGGTGCAAATACATAGATAAATTTTATCTGAAAAATGCTTCAATAATTCAAATATTTTATGTTTGCAAGGTCGCACATGGTGAATATTGATTAAAAACATCCAGACATTATGTGGTGCAAATACATGGAAAACTGTAATGTGTAAAAATGCTTCAATAATTCAAATATAATATGTTTGCAAGGTCGCACATTGTCAATATCGGTTATAAACATTTAGAAATACTGTGGTACAAATATGTAGATAATTTTAATGTGTAAAAATGCTTCACTAATTCAAACATTTTATGTTTGCAAGGTCCCACTTACTCTGTTTTAAAATTGGGTTGTAACTGTCCGTTGTGGGAAGAAACATAATGTGCTGGCACCCTCATCACCAACTAACACCAGGGGCAATTGCACAACCATATGCCAGTAACGTGAATCACAAGGGGTTTCTCTTCAAGGAAAACGATTGTGCAAACAAGAAATGAAGGAGACATGCACCTGCATCGGACATTTTCGGCCAAAGACAGTTACAGTCTTTAACACAGATATGTCGTGGGACATCTTTTTAGGTCAGTCTTTTAGTTCACAGTAACTAACACCAGTGAGATTGTGGTGTACTATGATTGGTTGACCAATAAAGTGAAAGAAAGGGGGAGAATTGTATATTGTGCAGTACCCTTACAAAATCTCATGGAACTAAGCAACCATGTCCATTGGACCCTGTACAAGTAATTAGTATTAAAGGTTGATCTTGTAAGACAAAGTTTGAATATTAATAAGGTATATAGGGACCATGGTTAAATTTGTTTAGTTCCATGCGATTACACCAAAATACCCTACCATTGATAATCCCCCTTTCCCCACAGACTTTCAACAACCAATCAGAGTGCACTATTTCATTTCCCCTCCCTTCCCCTCTTCAAAGTTTGCCTTCATGGTAGAGAAATCTGGAAAAAATATTTCAGTCGATAACTTATTCCTTTTGCTCTGGAGTGGAGGAAGGTTGATGTTTTACGGTCCAGCTCTCGGCATCGCCTGAAGTCTTTTTTCCAGTTTTCTCCACCATACAGGCAAACTTTGAAGAATGGAAGGGAGGGGAAATGAAATGCTGCAATATGATTGGTTGTTAAAATTAGGAGTGGGGTAATTAAACTTCACTCATCACTTTTCTTGGAATTTAATCATAATCAATTTTCTTGAATCAAACAACGGTGGTTAGAACACACAGGTTTGTAGTTTTTCTCTAAAGTAAACAACTGTTGTTACAACACACAATTGTCATTATGTCTCGAAAGTAAACAGCTGTGGTTACAACACACTCTCTTGTGTGACATAATCCATGCCAATAATTGGATAACTCCCCTTTTCCAACAACAACCAATCAGAATACCATATTTAATCTCCCCGAACTTCCCCTCCGGTCAGTTTAGCTTATATATTGGCAGAATCTGAAGAAAGGAAATCAGTCAGTGACGAGAGCTGAACATGGAGACATCACTCTTCATCCCAGGATGGCTCGAAAAGGGGGGGGGGGGGGGTAAGTATAATAATAAATAATGTTTTATTTTAACTCGTGCTCCAAGTACTGTAAACATTTGCATTATGTTTCATATCACCCACAAATATATAACTAAAACGACTCTTCATTTATATATTTTTTTAAAATAGATTCTCGCTGAAGGACATCTTGCTTCGATGTACCATTATGATTGTACTTGTACCATACTTGACATGTTATCCAACTTTGCAAAGGTCGTTGTGTTAAAAACAATTCTACATATATCAGTATGTTAAGCTTGATGCTGCTGAAGAAACACTTGCTTTGTACGTCCGTTTACCATTGTTATGGTACTTGTACCAGACTTGACATGTGATTCAACTCTACAAAGGTCGTTGTGTCCAAGAAAAGTCTAGGTATATCAGTACGTTAAGCTTGAGTAGATTGCTTGTATGCTCGCCATCATTTCGATGATGGTATTTGTACCAGATATTGGTATTGGTAATCCACCTCTACAAAGGGTGTTGGTATCAACAATCTGGATATATTAGTACATTAAGCTTGAATCGATCTTTGGCTATCTTTGGTTTGAGTTTTAAAATATATAATAAAAGTATATTATGAAAACTTGATTAATGTGATAAAAAATCATGTGTGTTATTTACATTGCTTGGTGTCAGGCTGATAAATAAATAAATATATGTGTGTGCTAACAGAGTTCTGTCACTAACTAGCCACTAATATACAGGAAATTGGAATATTATGAACTCAAATTATTATTTTTTATTTACAAAAGCATTACATTTCTGGAGGAGACAATAGAATACTGTAGGTTCTATGACATTTATCAAAATTTTTGTCAAATTCGTTGCAAACTTCCTGGTAAAAATCATTAAATTTGGTTTCGGGAAACAAACTTTTCTTATTTTCGTACCACATTTGCGAAAATTCCTTTAGTCGCCTTTCCAACAACTTTTCATCGGCCATGTGCACCTTTATCGTCTAATAGAATTTCGAAATGATGTGTGAATTCAGCACGCATTTTTTATATTTTGCATCGATGCACAAAGGCTTCGTTATGGAAACAAGCCTGTTTGTTTTGTAAAAAACAAATTGATAATATCGTACTGAGAAGGTGAATTCCCATAATATCTTGTCCTGGTGTAAATTCTGGTACACATCGTGTCAATAATATGCCGCCCAATAGAGGGGTCACTTAGCCGTGATTACCAAGTTCCACCTTGTCGAGCAAGCGGTCGACTAGCGGGTTATTGGGATTGAACTGAACATATTGGAAACTTTTCATGATGGGAAGTAATCGACCTATCATGGCCATGTCCACGACTGAAAGCATTTTCTGTCGGGTAACTATAGGTAATTCGACAGACTTGTTTGAGTACATGAACCTCATTTGCATACATCCCGTGTTACAAAACACTTTGAAGCATCTGGTGTTGAATGAATCCAACTCGTTGATGCATACCCATGTGTTGTGACTAAGGGCAACTGATAGGGGATCGTGATCTTTCTGTGGGATCTTGGCCGAATTCAACGCGAGATGCTCGGGATACCCGTGTTGTGTAGTTTCAAAATAGTATCTGAAAGTATGCATTTTTCCATACCAGTCTTACCGTAAAGTACCAGGGAATTTGCAACTGATTACCTCGGAAATTTAAAGATGCCATAAACTTCAGTAGAGTGACTATAAAAGCCATATAAAATCGTTGATGCAAATCCAATATACATGTGATCCAAGTACTCAGTGAGTAAGAAGTCCTCTTTGGATGTGGTTTGGTACTCTCTTGGGTAGACGTTCAAGTGTTTGTACCGATCGTAAAGTTCATTGAGATGGCACCACTCAATCTTTGGCTCAATGTGAACAGGAGGGTGAACTCGCGAATTTTCACAAAATGTTCATAGTAAGTTAGCAAGGTCCTTTACATGATTCATGTAAACAGGTTGGCCAACATGTTCGATAACAAGTTGTTTCATATCATCGTAAATTTCGAAAAAAAAAAAAAAAAAAAAAAAAAAAAAAAAAAAAAAAAAAAAAAAAAAAAAAAAAGGTCCATCCGCATATGAATTGTGAAACCCCTTATGGAACAACCACGAAAATATGACGAGCACATTACATATGAATCCATCCTCGAACTTGGTCAGCTCGATGGACAATTCGAATTGCCCTTCATCTCCAAACTTCAAGTTTTGCACCACAAATCCGAAATTATCGTTATTGAGCAGCTCATTTCCATCACCCATTGAAGATATTGAATTTCACAGTGGCGATATTCGAAAACTGGACTCGGGACGATCTGGCTGTGACAATGCAGGATCTATAGGCAAGGAAGCTGTAGCTGCAATTTTTTCAGTTTGTTTGCCATTATCCTAGACAATGAGTTGTTTTTGCTTTGGGTGCAAAAATTTCTCGATCGTTGCATAAAGAGAATTCATAGATTGCGAAGTGTTGAACTGTGTAGTCGTTCTTTCATCATCATCGTCAATTTCCATACCAAGATCGTGTTCATAGTCCGAGTCTTCTTCTATACCGGCAACCCCACTTTTGTTTCTTATGCCGTTCTTTAACAAATCACAAAACTGGAGAATGTTTTTCAAGTCGAAAATAAAATTGGCCAAACCGAGTAGTTTCGGCATGTGTTTTCCGAAAATGGAATGTATAAATGGAGTAACTCCTTTCAGTTTCACAGCGTATTTCTGAGTTAAAATATACAGCAAGTGGACAAACATCTTGAAGGCAATCGTCAATTTGGTGCCAGTAATAAGCTTTAAGTTTTCTACGAGTGTTGGAGGCAATTTGTAATTTTGAGTCAAATCATTTAATCTAACCACAAAATTTTCATCGATGTAGTCTAGGGGTTTGAAATCAGGTTCGATTAATACATACTGCTTTGCTACTATGTTTGAAAATATCAAGCAGAGTAACATCACCATTAACTTGATGTATTGCAACCGTGATAACAAATGTGGTAATTTAAGGTGGATGTCGAAAAACAGGTCTTGTACATGACGGAAATGGACCAGGGTGATTATCGGTTTTGGAATGTTGTAACAGTGCTTGATAGCCACCAGACACGCCAGGGAGGCCGAAGCTGTTTCAAATACATTTAGTAATGGGTTAAACACATACCCATCACAAAAGTCTTGGTAACCTAGATGGTCGAGAACAGCCTCATACTCTTGTATTTCGAGACTAAAGGACAACTCACTTTCGCGAACGATCGAAAACTTTCCATTGCCGAACAACAACACCAAGTTGCCACATTGCCTCGTCAATAAAATGTCTAAAAAGAAGAAATTAGTGGCCTTACAAGCTGTCGCTGACGACAATTTCTTTTTTTTTTATTCGAGGCCGAGTCCCCATTATCACCAATACCGTCCCAACCATTGGATTCACCAAATACTATGTATTTGTACATGTTGAACAGGTTTGGCCAGTCGAAAGGTCCTTCATATAAAGACGAATGCAAAAAGTAAAGAACGTCGGTCTTGTAGAATCCCACGTAAAAGTGATTGATTACATTTTCGTGGGTGCACCAACTACTCAAGATGAACTTTGCATACCGGTTCGGGTTGAAAAACTTGAACACACATCCAATCATCTTTATTAAATTTTTACTGTCGATGTAGCGAACGAACAATGACAACACGTTCGTCACATAACCGCGATTCACCATCTCCAATAAGACAAAGACGACCAGTCGTAATTTTCTTTAAACATATCTGATGATGCAGGTCCACATAACCGTTTTCGTGGAGGATAGTCTTCATCTCAATTGTATTCACATTCATCGCCATATTCTTCTTCTCTACTTTGTTCCGAACCATTTTTGGAATATTTATGTTTATGCTGATCTTGCCATCGTCGTCGTTGCTTACTTAAAATCCACTTGTTCCGCCATTCATTTACATCAACAATGATGTTTATGATTTTAATTTCGATATTATTTGCTTTGCAGTAACACATGTAGAAAGTGTAGGCCACATAAAAAAGTTTAAATCTTCAGCCAATAAACCATCTATGAGTGCATGCATGAAATTTTCCTTCTAATGATCAAAGTCAATGTCGGGTTGTTATATCGCCTCCTCGAAACGATCAATCACATACAATTGATTTTACTAAAGGGGTAAAATTCACGTTCGTAAAAAGGAACCTGACGTTCGGCACTTCCCAATGTGTACTCGGAAAAGATGACGTCGGATGAAATGTCCAGTTTTTCCACGTTAACAAAGTGATCTACAACTGGTAAGTCTCAAACTGAAAATTTGTCTCGATCGTGCTGACTCTATACAATTCGTACATCTTGGCAGTAACACTCTCATCGTCACTTCCACTTAGACTTTCAATTTTGTGAGAAATTTCTCCATCAACACACACGACAAAATACGCAGCGATATATTCAAATCCAAACTGGTACTCGGTCGATCCAAAGGATAACTTTACCCAACCTTCCTTGCAATAACAGCCAATGTCGTTTCCCGTTTGCACCCGACGGTCCGAGCAAGTTTTAAGAGAAAAAACTTCTCGCGATAAACCGCAAGTTATGGAATCTACGATGGCTTCGCCCTCCTTGAAGGGATCGTAAAAGGGAACAAAAGACACGAGCTCATCCTTTAGAGTCCACATATTTATGGGACTTAGTTTTTTGAAATGATCATACATGCTCAGCCATTCGGGAACGTGATCTTGGATGGTGGACAAGGAACACTGTGCCGGATTGTCCAACATAAACTTGAATGCCAACCCCTCGTTCGTTGCGAGTAGATGTGAGAAATATGGCAAAAAAGTACACGCACACTAACAAAATCCATCACTATGGGTAGAATTAGGTGAAAGTTGGCCTTTTTGGGCCGATGTGTCACCATACAAGACCCCTTGTCGTAAAATGGGAATGTGGCTGCAGTAATGTTCTCGACAAACTCAATCACACGTTCGCGACAAACGAGGTTCTCTTCATACGAGTCGAAATTGTGTTCCTTGTCGACGTCAAAGTCCAAGAATATGTGTTGGTAAGCCAAACTCTTTTTTGCGCAACCAGCCCACAATCATACTCTGATACACATTGTTTTGTTTTGCCGACCAATGAGCAAACATACACTTTAACAAAATATCGTAACAAAAGGGCGAAATTTCCTGCGGGGTGATTTTACCGAGTTCACTGGATCCAACAATGGAAATGATTTTGTTTTGATCGTATTTGGTGTCATACTGGCCAACGAGTTGCATTATTTTGCGATCCAGATTCGCATCGATGGTTTCTCGACCAATTCCCTCAATGTGTTTGATCATTTTGCCAATATGTTCCTGCTCCTCGTCCATTTTACTCGAGTCAGTAATCTTTTTCGCGAAATAAGACGTATATCAGAATACTTACAAACAAGAATGAGACAAAAATGTTGATCGAAGCAGTATACAGGAAAAAAATTGGGCCGTATTCTCTTGCCAGAAATACAAACGGTAGAAATTATTCCGCAAGTATTCGTTGTCCTCGTCCGACAACATTGACTTGTGTTTGACTGGAAAAAAAACTATTTATTTTTCGTCTCATATACAATATTATACTGGGAAAAAAATACTTTTTTTTTTAAACAAAATGTGGGGGGAGGAAATGAAACAACTATGTGTCACGAAAAAAAGGAGCTTTTTTTTATTTATTGAAAATACATTCGTAATTACAATTTTCATATTATATGCATATTACATTGCCACATTTTAAGCAGCCGAAAAACGAACCTGTTCCAAAATAATACAATCCGAGCGATAATAAACGTTCTCTGTTATCCTGGGTCATTTGACTCTAATTCTCATTGTTTCGTTTGCGCATTTCAAGTATTAATCTCATCAGCGATTCATCTCGATGATCTTTTTTCGAAAACAGTCTTTTCGCTTTATCATGCCAAAAATAAAATAGCCCTAGTATTTTTTCTTACATTACTCCTTGTAATCGTAACCAATTGTTTCAGATTGAAATTTGTAAATAACTTTTTACATATTTATACGAGGTTGATTTTGTCCATCGTTGCAAAAAATCCAGGCATATTTCCTTAAACGAAATTTTCACGAATAAAATGTAAATATACATGATTAACTGTTTGAAAAAAAAAATACTATTGTAGATTTTGATAAACTCGCCCAGTTTCTCATGTCTCGAATGTAATTTGCATTTACCAAATTCACCACTGCTATCATCCCCCTCGCCACCCTCGTCGTCGTTGTTGCTTTCAATTACCCACCGCTAAGTGGGTTCGTTTACCGAAATAAGTGTTTTTTGTTTTTCCTCTCAGCCCAATGTGTGTAATTTCAACTGCGAATACTCGAGTGTTAGCAAAACTACCACCATGGGGTTGTTATATATCTGTGAAATATTTTTCTCATTTTCGATACTCGAATGAATTAATACCAATATATAATCTAGAGGGGTGTTATTTTCCACGAGTATTTTAAGCATTGATATTTTGTTTCTGTATCCATCTAAACACATGGAATACAGGATAAAAAAATTCAATTTTTTGAGTTAACTCTGATAAATATTGCCGTAATTATCATTTCTATTACAATTATTTTCGCCGGCCAACATTAAATGCAACCATATCCACATCAAAGCAGATTTCGAATCTCTCCATCCCCTATGCAATTCGGGAGTCAATCAAGTTTCGCCATATTCAGGTACGGTCACATCGAAGGCCGACCGCTTGTTGAGAATGTCCAAACCATAGAGATGTTTTTTCGCACGTCGTTAGGATGGCGAACGTATTCATCTTTAATTTGTTTAAAATTTCCATCGATTTTTTTTTTCGTTTATTACGCAACAAATGTAATAAACATTCAGTTGCCAATAAAAATATTCCATCTGAATCTTCAATGTGTTGCAATAAGAACGCAGTGTTGCATAAAGTGTATAGTGCTGAAAAAATCAAAATGGTTTTTGGCGATGTCACAAACTCTTTGGCAAACTCGAATTTTAGAAATGGCGAAAAAAATAAATGAGTAATTCCATACATGATAAGGTTGGTGATTTTTTTGTCTTATAAAAAAGTTATTTTTTTCGCACTCTCGTATATAAAGGCGTCGAAAATCACAGAGCAGCCATTCGTGCAGTTGCAGTGACTGCGAGAAGTTTCCAAGTAATAACTGCCTTGACTATTTCCAGCGACGAGGTAGTATTTCAACAAGAGGTTTAGTGAATGTGGAGCTGAACCTAAAGAGCATCAACTGCAGCCTTTGAATGGTAAACTTGGAGCTGAACCCATACAACGCTCTTCGAGAGACGACTGGAGACATTATCAACAAGTACGGCGTTCAACATGGAATACTGATGGTGACACCGATGATGAAGAAGGAGAGGAGCATTCGACTGATGAAGATGTAAAGGAAACACAAAAGTCTTATATAAAAGAAGAGAAAAAGTTTGATATAAAAGAAGAATAAGACTTTTATATAAATGAAATGCGAAAATTTAGTTTAAAAAGGAAAAGATAAAGTAGTAACAACAGTAGTGACTGGTGTTCAGGGTCTTCAAGCAACTCTAGTGAAGAGGACAAAAAACCTACTCTGAGTAGAAAAAGGCCAGAAGAAAAACGTAAGCTGTTCAAAAATATTAAGCTAACTTCTGTTTCAGTTGTTGATTTTGAATTTGGCAGATATCATGGGAAAAAATATCCTTTGGAGTTTGGACATGCTACACAAGGGTCAAACTTTTTTATATATTTAGACCCGTTCCATACAAACACTTGATAATGAGTATGTCTAACGACCTTGAACAAAATTGCAATTTGTACATGAAAGAGCATGGAATACCTGGGGAAATTAACGAGAAAAATTCTAACTCAAAATAGTTCGTTCAATTTTCAAGGAACAATGGATTAAATTTATAATTGTAGCAAATGAAGAGCAGGCAAGATATTTACAAAAAAAAAATGAGAGTGCCCAGGAAGGAAATAATAATTTTCCACATGAGCGGTTCAAACGGGCTTGGAAAAATTTGCCAATGCCACTCTAAAAAAAAAAAAAAAAGTCTTGGGCCTGTGTCCTGCCCATAGTTCGGTTGATTAGGGATCTAACTAATAAGATGTGAAAATGGCAATGGGAGATTGCAATAAATGATTTTTTTTCTGTGCATAAACAAGTGTGTATATATAAGGAAAATTCAAAAACTCATTTCGTATCGAAATGGACATTGAGTAAACACAATTACCCCAGGAGTGGGCCGGGGACTATGACGAGATGAGCTTTTGGAAAGAAGCTACCATAGAAAATTTGTCATCGTCGGAATTTCTCGAAAAATTCAATCCAGCAACAACTTTGAACGAAATTCCACAATTAAACTACATCAAAATATCATCCACGGATGAAGTGGATTTGGATCTGGATAAAACGATGGTCATCGACATTCAATTTGGCGTTTATACTGGTGAAAAAGTTATCCTAGAATTTGGATGTGCTACAAAAAAGGGTATTTACATGGTTCATGTTCAAAAACCGGTTCCATTATCACACCTATGTACAAATATGTTGGGTGATTTAGGGAAAAATTTGTACCTTTACAGGAAAATATCCGGCATACCTTGAAATCTTCCACGTAAAGAACATCATCAAATGATGAACATTGAAACAATTCTCAAAATCGTAAACGAAAGTTGGATCCGACACATCATCGTGAGAGATGTTCAAAAAATACACTTTCTGATGCAGTTGGGAGTGCCGGCTGAGAAACTCGTAATAGCAACGAGGAAATTTCTCATCAAATTTAATTCTCGGTATAACAACTCTTGTGTAAAAAAGGAATAATTGTATTGTGTAAATAAATCTATTTTTGTATGTGTGTGTGTGTGTGTGTGTGTGTGTGTGTAAATAAATAGTTTTCATGTTATGAATGAATGAATCAATGTAATTGTACATTATAGATTTATAAAATAGATAACTAACTGAAATGACTTAATTTTTTTCGTTATAAGTTATAAACCATCTTAATAAAATTGATTATTATTCATCTCAGTTATACATAAGAAATATTAGCCACGAGAAAAAAATTTCAGATTACAATATTTTTTAAAATTGGACAGTTTTCGTACGAATCTAAAAATTGTAATTTAAAAATTCGTTACAACGACCCACATAAATTGCATCCACAAATATTTACGGATTCACGCACTTTTAGCACCGTTATATTCAACATGGTGATTCACAAAGTGGCCAACTTGTTTTATGTTGATCTGAGTTAATCGACTCGTTTAAAACTTTAAAACGGTATGACGAGGGGGTTATGTCGGTGTTTAATCCCATGGGAAAAAATAAAGTTTATCAAAATGATGTTAAAATACTTTTGCATATGTCGCATACATTTATATTCACATACATTTATATAAAAAAAATTCTATTTGTATCACAATCTCATCCCAGACCCCCAACTCCACCCCGATCATCACCCAGATGTCCACAATCGCAAGATTCCGATCAAACACCTACACTGGTTCACCTTTCCCGATACTCCCGCACCTCGCCCATAATCCCTGTATCATCATTGTATCTCGACAACAAAGGTATTCGAGTCTGTTCCACAAACTCACATTGATGAAAAGTCGAATCACAGTGATGACGATGATGGCTGTCTGGCTGATGACGAAACCAGAAGGGACGAGGGCAATTACTTATCATCTGAAGGTTTCGATAAAGAAGAAAGGGTGGGATTACCTTTAAACGATCGTCGAATACCACCCCGTTCCAAAACCATAGATGACAACTCTGAAAATCATATACGCCAACCATTCAAACACAATCGTACGGTTAAATCAATCAAACAAAAACTCAGAGAGGAATACCAAGAACCTAAACGATTACGTCGTCGAATTTCGCTCAGCGACATTGACAGTTACCACAGCGATGAGATGTCTATATCTCCCGAATTGACAATGCCTAAAATGAACGGTGATTATGATCAGGTGATGGTGGCACCCGATAATCAAAACGTTCCCAAAATCGGCGACGAACATAAGGAAAATCGCATTCTCAACGATAACTTTGTGGATAACGATAACTTTGTCGACTTCATCTTCATCTGCCGCCGGGTCTATATCTACTCTAGGCTCAAGTGTTTATCGGGGTTACAGGATTTGTCAATTATGCCAAACAGTAATGGACACGTTATCTTTTAATCATTACTTATTTCCCGATACTTTAATCACCCAACTTGGTTATCCAGAAAAAGAGGAGTTTAGGATTTTCGCTCAAAATAGGAGACCGGGCGTATATGGTAAATATTTAAACTTTTTGAAACTCAACCTATATCCCGACCAAAATGACAGAGTGTTTGAAGAGATTCAAGAAAACATTTTGAATTCGCTAAGCTCCGGGCGTTATTTATAAGAACAAAATTTGTTGTGTCATGTGTACACAAAACAGGGTATTATCAAACGTGTGTATATATATATAAAAAATTGCTCATGCCAAAACAAAGGAGACAATGATTGCATAGCCGTAGTAGGAGTAGATCTCCGAGTCCTTTGCATAGAAGATCATCGTCACCCATTCGACACCGACAGAGGAGACGAAGTACTAGTTTGACTAAAAAGTTAAACAAGTTAAAAAAAATATAGTAGGTCAAGTAGTCGGATGTATATACATATATATATATATATATATATATATATATATATATATATATATATATATATATATATATATATATAATATATAGTGTGTGTGTGTGTGTGTGTGTGTGTTAGTGTGTGTGTGTGGGGTTGTAATGAAAAAAAAATCAAATATTTTTTTAAATTATTAATTTTGCTAGATTTACTGAAATTATTTTACGCATATGTAGTAACCATTTCCGACTACTTGAAGTACTATATTTTTTAAAACTTGTTGAACTTTTTAGTCAGACACACACACACATATAGGTACATATACACTTCATTTTTCCATATTACCGATTTGAATCAACATTTCATTATCTGTAAATTCGGTATTTTTTATCATAAAGTAATTCTTGAAAAATTTCAAATGTGCACTCAATGTGTTTTTGTTACGACCGTACATGTTTCGAGACGGTGAATTTTACTCTAAATGCAGCAATTCCTTACATTTGGGGTGTTTCTTTCGAAACAAGTTGAGCTGCCTCTTCAAATTTATTTTTTGTACGCAAATTACATAATATGGAAAAACAAAATTGTCTTAACTCAATTTCAACACCAAGAAATTTGGTTTCAAACAGTTGCTAATTTTTTTTTTGTACTTTCTTTGGAGTTATTGGCGACGACAACCTCTTTTGCAGCTCGAGCCAATTATTATCTCTTCATAACTTCCATGTCGTTGGTTCTTTCTCCGAATTGTTTTGTCAAATACTCGATGTGATTCTGAGACATGCGTTGTTTACCCTCGCGAATGCACAGGAGAATGTGTTCGTAAATAAAATCTTGAAAATTTTCCGCAAAGAGTATTTTGGAATACATAATTAGTCTGTAAATACCTGGTTCGTTGATGAATATGACGCGGGGCTGCTCGTTGACAATCACAACTGAAGTTGCATTTGTTGCCAGTTCGTTGTAAGTTCTTCTATACTTCTCTTTTACATTATTCGTAATAGTTTTCCTGCTGTTTTCGTATCCCCATAACCAGGCAACGGTTTTTGCTGTAAACCATATATTACCTTTTCTATCCAAAAGATAAACAAGTTTGTAGTGAATGAATACCTGTCGGTAAAAAATATAGGACCATTTATTATCTTTGTCAAAACATATGCTTTTGTAGGGAGGTAGGGATGCATGTGCGCATATTGGACCTTCGCCATCGAACGGGTCTCCATCTCCGGGGTCGTGGCTGGCGAATTGAATAATGCCGACGTTGGGATTGTTTCTATTCGTGTACATAAAGATTTCAGTTTCAAATTGCCGATTTTAAACTTGGAAAATTAATTGTGTCCTTTTCAAAATTGATTGTTTATTGAGATACGAAGGTATTGTGGGAAATAATATTTGGAATTTAATAGGAAATTCGTTTTTGCTTTTCTTGTAAATTTTCAGTATAAAGTATCGCATCTCTGTGGAAAAATAAATAAAAACTATAATGACCCCGGTTATCCACAGTAATAATAATAAAAAATATAAATACATGCATCTTATAAATTATTATTATTGTTGATATTTTGAATTTCATGAAAGTTTGTCAGGAAATTTACAGGGTTGATGGGAAACATCTCGATACGTGTCGTTGAAATTCGAAAACACCCAATATCATATCGGCCCTGCATTTACAATCATTTAATTTAAAACTGTACGTTGTCAGATCGCTCATGACGATTCCATCCTTGCATGTGTGCGGAGTCTGAGTCCCACCATCATTCCACACGAGTGAGTAAGTCGAGATACACGCCCTTTAAATTTCCAAAGGATCGGTGCTTTTCAACACTCTTGACTATTCCGTGTTTGGAATCACACGGAACAATGCTTGCGCGATGGAAAGAGGTTGTGGGAGATTGTTGGGTTATTGTTGTTGTTGTTGTTGTTGCTGTTGTTACTGCAGCAGGTGTTGTTTTTATTCGTGGAATGCATTTGTCTTCTTCGCAATCGAAATTCAACTTTGATAGATCACATAAAACATGGCAATCTGACGAATCGATACAGTGAAATGGTAGTGATAGACAATCGACCGTCTTGTGAAACATGCCATTATTTGTAAGATTTTTATACTCGATTCGATCGCCATAGTTCTCGGGAATCATCCAATGTGTTGCGTGTGTGTTAAGTGTAGCCACTGTAAGGGAAATACAAACACAACAAATTAAAATTAATTTTTTCAGTAAAGCTTTTTTTTTTCTACCCAGTCAAACAAGTCGTTTTCCGTCAAACAAACTAAATATAGCAGAAAGTTATCCCTATGTATTTTCCGACTATTATTATTTTCGCCTTTTTCGAAAAGCTCGATTTCAGTTTTAATTTCACCCGAATCCGTTTCTACCTCCAGCGATTCGTTAGGTTCTTTGAGGTTGGTTTCCATTTCGCTCAATTCCTCCAACACAGGCTCGTCTAAAATACTTTCTTCGCGTAATTGCTGTGCTACTATTTCCTCGCTTTCGATTTCAGTTTCCGATTCGCCTTCACTGAAATATATTTCGACGGGTGTGGTTGTTAGCTTTTCAATTTCCAAGAATGTGGTTTCGGGCTCGGTTATGTAGGAATTCAGTTCCACTGGTACCGTTGTGGATTCGTCAGCAGTATTTACAAGTTCGATTTCTGTTCCATTTTCGTGGGAATTTTAATCAGTCTGTGTTATAACCGGTTCGTCAGAAAGAATGACTTCGGTTTCGGGTTCATTTAATTCGCTAAGTTCAGGCAGCTCGTTCTCGTCGACATGATCTTCGCGGTGAACAATGGCCGATACTGTGACTTTGTTTAAAATTCTCCCAATCATTTTCTATGTTAACTAATTTGTATTTATCTTCGCTATCGTAATCACCACCGTATTTATCATTATTGCCATCATTTGCTTCTATTGCGGCTGTGTTCGGATTGAGCAGATCCAACACCTGGTCGTTTTCCATGTGAAACTCGTCTCTACTTTTGTCACCTTCGGCCTCTCCGATCGTAGCAATATTTTTGGAAACTTCGAAATAATCATTAGGGCTGACTGTTTCGTCTAATAATCTCAATTTTTCCGCATCGTCAAAAAGTTTCGTCAATATTCTTTAAACCTTGTACAAACACTTCGAGAATTGATTTTGTAAAGTGATAAACGTTAAAAACATAAACAGGCGAATCATTCGAAATGTCATCGATTAACTCGAAATCTCCTCCTCCACGACGAAGGTTTATCAGTTTTCGTCAAAACAAGGTTTATGTACTTGGGAAATTGTCTGGAAATTGAGTCACTACCGAAATAAACCGATTTATTATGAACGGGCGTTCATCCCAATCGTCGAGAACCACTTGGCCTATAATTTTATGCAAGAGAAAAAGGACAAAATGTATAAACGAGTGTTGAATGATTACCTCTTTTAAAATCATGTACATTTCATGTCGTTTTTTACATTGAATATACAATTTTTTTGTCGATTTTGGTATATAACGACTGTTGAATATTTCTCCATCTTGCGTATGATGCAAAAGTTTATGATATATTTCAGTGGAGTAGGAATCATTCATTAAGGAAGGATTTTTTTTTGAGAATCCAAAATAGTATTGATGAATTTGTTTATTTTTTCTATATTTAGGGCTATGATTAGTCATTAAATTAAAAAAATACAACATTTCATTCAGTTTAACCGCTTGCCGATAAGCCGAAGTAGTCATGTACATTTTAAAGGGTTTTCGGTAGGAGGGATCTAGATGTTTTAGTTCGCTCACCAACGTGTTGCAAAGAACGGTGTAATATGCTCGAGTTTTTGGTGAATGCCCAAAAATAAAATATGAAACTAAATCTTGGAAAACTGCCGAAGTACCGCCATTTTTCATGAGATTCATGTACTTTAAATTGAACCTGATGCATCATTCGTGTCCTCTTTCATGAGTCTTGAAAAAAATCAATGGATTCGAATTGATCAACATTATTATCATACAGTGATTGTAAAAGAATACATTTGTATCAGTTGATGAACAATGTTTTCGGAAGACTATCATAGTATTGTTCAAAAAGTGGATGAATTATTTTCACCAGCACAAAATGTTTCTCTGATCAAATGTAGCCTAGTATCATTAGAGATGTAATGAAATTGGCATATTTTCGATCGATATCTCTAATTTTATCGTAATCTACTAAATAGACACATTTCCTCAGTTCTTTGTTCAACGAAAAATTTTTTGGTTTTTATTTTTGTAGATTGTGATACATTTATTTGCCTGATTCGGACACAAACTCCACAATCTTCCCAAAGAGTTGGTAATTGCCGATGAATGTACGGTGTCTGTGTACGAATGGCACATGAACCTGTGAAACATGTTGAAATTATTCATCAGTTGTATAGTTTCTTTGTATGTGGGTTTCTCCACCAATAGAGGTGAAATACAGTCGTTGCCCTCATCGTCATCATCCGAATCAGCCCTACCGCCATTGCAGATATCAGATTCGTTTGAAACATCACAGTTTATATACTGATTTAAAAAATCAAACACCCCTTTATACCGGTCGTGGGTTTCCATTTGGAGCAGCATTTCCTTGATTGCCATATTTTTCTTTGCAATTCAACTCGTTGCAAAACTACAAGCCTTTTTATCGCGGGAATATGAGACGAGAGAGAAGGAGATTTTACCCAATTTCAAGACTTTGGGTGCAATGTTCATATTTTCACAGATATTCCGATATTGGGCCGGTTATTTATTCTTCTATCGGCCACACTGTGTTTCACAAAGAGTTTTAGGACGCACAAATCTTGCGAGTCGGCTGAAAAGTCCACGTAGAGGAGATTGAATCCCATATTTAAAATCGAATATGTTAGAGCATATTCCGATATTGGGCCGGTTATTTATGCTTCTATCGGCCACACTGTGTTTCACAAAGAGTTTTAGGACGCACAAATCTTGCGAGTCGGCTGAAAAGTTCACGTAGAGGAGATTGAATCCCATATTTAAAATCGAATATGTTAGAGCTAGCAGGAACAGGTGTATGGGGTTGGCCTTATTCGTCCAAATGTCGCCAATGTTATTTTGAATGTTGTCCAGCGATTCATTCACGATGTTGTTTCGTTGAAAATACTGCTGCTGCAACACCGACGATCCAAATTCTTGTGGATTAAATAGACTGTATGAATGATATTTTACAGTATCTCGTCGCAGATGTCGTTGGATTGTTTTGATTTTACAGTTCAGCTCGAAAAGATAGTCTTGGGGCGAAGACATATCCAGCGAATGTAGAATGGAGATTTTCGGTTGGATGAGAGCGAAGAAAGTGAGAGGACTACACAATAATTGCACAGCCCCATCCACATCAATGTTCAACACTAAACACTGGTTGTTCAAATAAGGCACAATTACAAATCCGCTTGTTATATACCCTTCGATGATGACGTAAGATTTTACACATGCTTTTATTTTACTCGCGAAATATTTTTTTGTAATTGTTGAAAAATTGTTACAGATGCTGTATAGAATGTTTTGCAGATCCATGCGTAAGAAACTGTCCCACAAATTAGTCGCCGAGACCTTTGGCGAATTGTATATGATTGAAATGATCTTAGACAAATCATTGTAAGTTTCCACCGCATCGTTTTCTCGTTTCATATTCAAACACTCTTCGGGAGCATCTTGCGAAAAACCAAACGAAGCGTTCTAAGTCGGCGAATCGTTGGACGCGAATGAAGCTGCATTGATGAAGGTTGCCATTTTTTTTTATTACTAATAGATAAAATTTGCATGTAATTCGGGATAATCTATATGTTTCTTTTTTTCGTAAGTTAGTCGTTTACTTATAACTATATTGGTCAATATTTTCAAAATGGCAAGATATACCAATACTAATAAGACTTTAAAAAAGAATTTAAAAAAAAAAAAAAAAAAGCAAATGTTTCCTTTTCCATTTCACAGCATATTATGTGTCAAGGGATAAGAAAATAAAAGGGTTAATGGAAAAAATTATCACTAAAAAAAAATGAATTGGCAGTACCTTTGACAAGTCTACTAGTTTTATAATTTTATGCAACACGGTTAATAACAGTATACAAAATAGAGATGATGTAAAAAAATAAGTGTTGATTTATTACAGACTTCACAACGATTGCTTGAAATTTTTAATAATTTGGTAAACAATTTGAATAATTTCGAAATTAGACAGACAAACTCGTTTCAATTAACCTACATAGCTGCAAATTATCGCATTAATTTCACCGTTTTGCACGTAAATGGTAACTGTGACATACTGGAGAAGAAAGGACGCAAGAAAACAACGGTAAATGTAAATACGTTACTGGGCTACAGGGAAGCCATTAAAATTTTATTATCCACACCCTTCTACCATCAATCGTACATGGGATCTTTAGATCAGGCTATAAATACGATGCATGATAGGCAAATTAATATTGTCTCTCCTCGATATGGCACAAATAAATTTCAGCTCACGAGGGGACATGTGTTTGATGAGAAACTTGTTGGTTTGATGAACACATACAATGAGCTCAAACATGAGAACTGAAACGGTAAATTAAAAAAAAAAATAGGGAACAGACACATAAACTCTTTTTTTTTAATTTGTTTATTTATTTGACAATTTACAAACAACATAATGTTGTTGACTTTTAGCATAACAAGTCATATTTATTCTTTCAAAAGTGATAGTGGACTCCTTGTCTGCATTCGCATTTATGGAAATTTATTTATTTTTCACTTTCGACAGTCATCGCAGCAATCTCAGAAGCTACATGAGAAACGAACCTTTGGAATTGGATAGCAAAAATCTCTTTTTTACTTCCCTTTCATGTGAAAGGCACATTTTGAATACAAACTACCCATATAGTGACCTATGGATAAATTTGTCTAGTTCTACAAGACTTTAACAGAGTGCTCTACAATTGACATTCTTCACCCCCACCCCGCTCTCACTCACCACTTTCAACAACCAATCAGAGTACAATATTTATCCCCCCTCCCTTTCCCCTCCTTCTGGTTTACCTATATGGCTGAGACATCTGCAAGTGAAAAGCTGAAACATGATTGGCTGGTGAAATTAGGAGTGGGGTAGGAGGGAATCAACAACCAATCACATTGTGGCATTACATTTCCCTTACCTTCCCTCCTTTCAGTTTGCCTATATGGCGGAGAGATCTGGAAAGAAGACTTTAATCGACGGCGAGTGATGGGCAGAGAAACATCATCAGCTTCTCCTCCTCCTCTCCATAACAGAAGAGAAATAAGGCAAATACAAAAAGTAAGTTAATTAATATACATAGTATATATACTACACTATTAATATATACTATATATATTAATTTACTTACCTTTTTGTACTTACCTTATTTCTCTTCTGTTCTGGAGAGGAGTAAGTTTGATGTGTCTCTGTCCAGCTCTCACTGTCGACTAAAGTCTTTTTTCCAGGTTTCTCGGCCATATAGGCAAACTTGGAAGAGGGGCAGGGAGGGGAAGTGAAATGCTGCAGATTGGTTGTTGAAATTAGGTGGCCTGGGGGTGTAGATTGCAATACACAGCTGCAAGCATATTCGGAATAGCACCAAAGCAATTACAAGACACACATTTGTAGGTTTTCTTGGAACTACACTGATGTTATTACAGCATTCATTTGTAGGTTTCCTCTTAAATGCACCGGTGTTATTACAACACACATTTGTAGGTTTTCTCAGAACTGCACCAGTGGTTTACAGCACACAGCAATTGCAACACACACCTGCAAGTTTTCTCGGTACTACATCAAAGCGATTACAACATTCCCCCCATTCCAATTTTCAACAGCCAATCAGAAAACTGTGTTTCGCTTCCCTCCCTACACCCCTCCTTACATTTTGCCTATATGATGGAGAAACCTGGAAAAAATGTCAGTCGATGGCGAGAGATGAACCGAGAAACATCAACCTTCCTCTACGCCAGAGTAAAAGGAATAAGGCAAGTATAATAATACTAAATATACCTTATATATGTAAGCTATATCTATTAAATAACTTACCATTTTTTGTTCTTACCTTATCTCTCTTCTGTTCTGGGAGAGGAGTAAACTTGATGTTTCTCTGTCCACCTCTTGCCATCGATTGTGGTTATGATGCCACACTCATTCGTCGACTGTGGTTATGGCATCACACTTATTCGTCGTTTGTGGTTATGACGTCACACTCGTTCTTCAACTGCAGTTATGTCGTCACTTTCGTTCGTCGACTGTGGTGAAGATGTCACACTCGTTCGTCGACTGTGGTTATGATGTCACACTTGTTCATCGACAGTGGTTATGTCGTCACACTCGTTCGTTGACTGTGGTTATGACGTCAAACGAGTTGACTTTTGTGCTACCTCAGAAAACTAAATCCCGACTATTGACACTGCTTGGATTGATTGTTTAGTTATATTGAAGAATATTGTTTACTCGACTTCTATATTGCAGTAATTTCTAGCTTTTTTTATTTTTGTTTTAAAAGTGTTTTTTTTTATCTTATTTTACAAATGCTATTTTTTTGTACCGTTTTATTTGACCAACTTTTTTCATTCGATAATTTTCACACCTTATAAAAATAAACAGTAATGGAAAAATATTTTTTTTTTCATTACAAAACTTTTCAAATACAGGTAACATTTATCACACCCATAACTAATGGTAAAAAATTCTTTCTTCGCATTTATATGTCAGTAGAGTGTATTTTCCTTCACTCTCGACAGTCTTTGCGGCAATCTTGGAAGCTACATGTGGAACGAAACTTTGGAATTTGGACATTAAAATATTGTTTATGGCCTCTGCCAATTTTTTTTCTATCTCTATCCGGGTAATTTTCTGTCTCTTGTATGGTTTGTTTCATTTTTTCCGGCAACACCTTCTTTGATTGTAGGAAACGATAATAGTTCGATTGTAGTTTCAAATAAGAATTATGCTTGTAAGTCATTGTTTCTTCAGATGGGTATCCCATTTTCATACTTGTGTATTCCCACGAACAAACCAAAAAATGCAGATTGCTAAAGTCGATAAACATCTTTTCTTCGTCAACCACAAGGCTTTTCTTGGGAATATCGATATTTCTTTTTAATGTGTATTTGTGCAGCCACCACTGCTCCATGTTTTATTTCAAACATAGACCATAGAACAAATGAGTACAGCTGATTATAATAGTGCCAGAATTTCAAAACATTTTTCATATCAAAAATTTTCATACAGTTTTCTTAATCATACACTCCTATATATAACCTTGGTCCGAAACATACCACTGCATCATAATAGGTATCCACTGTAGGTCTAAAATATACCATTACATCATAATTGGTATCATCAGTAAGTTTAACAGTTATATAATCAAACAAAAATACATTTATACCCGACATTTTTCCAATGGTTTTGCAAGTCAAGAGCTTGACAGTGAGCTTTACCATCCAATAGATCCAAAACGTCCTTCACCACGTTCACTCGGAAACCAAGGCTTACTCATGACTTTCAAAACTATCAGGTCGTGTATATGGAAGAATTAATAATTGCGCGATATGGTCTCCTTTGTTGATGGTCAATTCATTCGGAGCAATGTTCCAGACACAGATATGTAGCTCTCCATGATAATCAGGATCACACACTCCGACGTAAAGTTGAAGTCTCTGTTTTCCAGTCGATGAACGAGGAATCATATACCCAAAATGACCAGTGGGATACAGTAATCGAAGACCCAGAGGTAGTGCACGTCGTTCTCCCAGAGCTAACATGATATCTGCAATGGCATATAAATCACAAGCAGCTGATCCCAGAGGTTGAATATTTTGGAGCTTTTGCATCTGGATGAATCTTCTCGTAGCACAGAAGAGGGCCATTGTAAGGTAATGTGTGGATTGATAGTTTATCCACACTGAATAACATTAGTTACTCGTCTTATATATTCAAATTTCTAGTCTTGCTTTTTTTTTGTTTTTAAGCATTACCTTTTTTATATTTGTTTTTATTGACTTTTTTATTTGTTTAGTCGACCAACATTTGCTTGTTTTTGTTAGCCAAGTTATGAGCTGGATCTGTGGAAATGTAGTGAATACAAGCATCGACAAAATTGATCAACTCTGGGTCTGTGATACCAACAACTTCATGAACGAGCAACAACATAAACATGTCTCTAACATAAATTTCTCTGCATCGACAGTTGAAATGATTATGCTTCGATCTTAGTTTATCCATGATAATGTTGGTGATGTTGATACTGCTAACCATGTCGTCGTACACCTTCAATTTCTGCAACAAAAAAAAAAGGCCATCATTTTCTTTTTTCTTCATTTTCTCCGGGTTTGTAACTGTCGATTTGACACCGTATAAAATGCTAACCCATAACAACTCTATTTATCAAACGGTAGATTTGTTTTTTTAACATGGTCATTCATAAAGTCGATTTGGACATGTCTTTTGCCTCCTGATTGCTATCGAAATGGTATGCGCCGATACGATTCTGCTTACATGAAGCTTTGGGAAATGGTAAAAATCAATGAAGCTACCATTTCGACCAACATTCTGTTCTTGGTGTGTAAAATGTTGGGAATCTTGCATTCTTGTTCCTGAGCACGTTGAAGTTCCTGTTCTGCTTTGTTTTCATGTTCAAGTGCGAGTAATCATTCCTGTTTTGCTGTCCGACATTCCTGTTCTGCCTTTCTTCCTTATATAAAGGCATGTATTGAGAAAAAATAAAAAACATATTCTTTAAAAAAATTTAATTTAATTTGTAAAAATATATTCTATTGTAATTTTAGGGTAGTGTGGTGTCATTACATAAGTCGATGGATATAGGATTAATCCTATAAATGATTGTAATGTCTTAACCTAAGTCGATGAATGAGTTTGATGTAACGACACATTGAGGCATCGAACAGGTGCGATGTTACAACATAAGTCGACAAATGGGTGTGTCCAACTCTCACTGTCGACTGGAAATTTTTTTCTAGATTTTTCCACCATATAGGCTAACTGAAAGCAGGGAAGGGAGGGGAAATTAAATGCTGTAAAGTGATTCGTTGTTCAAATTAGGAGTGGGGGGAATCCAACTACATTTACTCGCAAGGAGTGGAGGATAGTGTAAAGTATGTTTAGTTCGGAGAAAATTTACAAATGGGTGTCTGATCCTTATACAGATAATTAAAATTCAAAAATTGCCTTGTAAATGTGAAGTGAATAATAATGTAACTTCGAATGAATTGTTACCCTTAGTTACTTATGCAAAACTTTACCAGAGTCTTTTATTATCGACATTCCTCCCCCCTCCAACAATCACACACTTTCAACAACCAATTGGAGTGCATTATTTCATTTCTCCTACCTTCCCTTCTTCCAAGTTTGCCAATATGGCCAGGAAGTCTGGAAAAAATACTTTAGTCGATGGCGAACACTGGAGAGAGAAACATAAACCTTCCTTCACTCCAGAGCAAAAGGAATAAGGCAAGTATAATAATATTAAATAATATATGTTTATATATAATATATTATAGTATATATTAAGTAACTTACCTTTTGTATTTACCTTGTTTCTCTTCTGTTGTGGAGACGAGGAGAAGGTTGATGTTTTTCTGTCCATTGCTTGCTGTCGACTGAACTCTTTTTTTACAGATCTCTCCACCATATAGGCAAACTAAAAGGGGGAAGGAAGGGGAAATGAAGTGCAGCAACATCATTAGTTGTTCAAATTAGGAGTGGGTGGGGGGATGTTGATGACGACACACACTGTTAAAATTTTGTGGAACTAAACAGTGAAATATGCAGTTTTATTCAATATTTTCTTATTTAATGTACATGTACATTTGTTTATTTTTTAAGCAAAATTATTTTGTAACAAATGTCATATTCCAATTACAGTTATCATTGTTGATGGTAACAACATTCCCATCATAACCATCGCTGATGTTACTGCCATCACCATCCTTGTTGGTATCATCGCCATAACAACCAAATTTTTTTTGTAATGAATGACTATTGTGGAGCACTCGAATGTTTTCTCTACTTATAAAAATCCATGCCAATATCAAAAAACATTTTTTTGTTACTGCAAAACTAAAAAAACTAAACTATAAATACCCAAACTTAGATTTTTATTATACCCAGTTCGAGTAGTCTGTTGACGATTTGCACTGCCAAATACTGCATTGGTGTTATATTATCAAATAAGTAATGAATTTCACATCTGTTGGTATTAAGTATTTTTAACAGAGTCGAGGGTTTAAAGTTTATAGTTTTTTTTCTCAAACCTTTGTCCCTTGCATTTGTCGTTAATTTCCACTATTCGAGTCATGTTGGTTTTATTGTATTTTTTTGGGAGTAGAATTGCTAGTTTTTTTATAACTCACCATCATTGCATTGTAGGGTAAAATGAGCAGATATCGAACATCTCCCACCTCAGCCCATTTGACACACATCGTCCAAAAGAAGAATTGTGTATAAATTCCATCAAGCCTCGAAACATTATGGTTTTTTTATTCCTCTTATCATCTTTTCAATCAACATCATTGAAAATGATCACTGTGGTTTTTTGCATTCGCAGATGGATGTTTTAGTGTTGCAGACATTGAAAAAAATTGATAAACGGCATTGGGTGGTCGCCGATTTGAATTTTCACACGATTTTCTTTACCTACGGCAAGACAGTAAACATCAAATATGTTTTATGGGATTATTGCGTATTTAAAAAACAAATTTAGGGGGAAAATTACCTACTTTACATCGGGTAATTTTTTTACTTGCTGCACTTTTTTTGTTTCAAATTCTTTTTTGCGTCTCGAGAGTCTCACTTGATGGATGAAAAATAAAAAAACAAAAAATAAACCATATATGCCTTTTTATAGGATGAAATACACATAAGATAAGAAATAAGAATGAAAAATAAAAAATAAATGGAATATATAAGCCTTTGTTTCTCAGGTGAAACCCACACACACACACAATAAAATGAAGTACCGAGTGTTGGACATTACCCTGGAATGAGCAAAAAAACAAAACTGGCCAATTGTTAGTACAAAACAAATTAGGTGTATCCTCAACAGTTGTTTGTTTAGGAAAATATCAGAAAATCGTGCTTTAGTCGAGGTGCAAACAATATTGGTATTTACATCGTACAAACAAAATTTCCATACATTTACCTTCGGTCGAATCGCAGGGCCATGGAACAATTAAAAAACAATTCCGATTATCTGTGTTGTTTTGATATTCCCAACTTGAAAATGCACTCGAAGGAATCAATTTCCAAGTTTGAAAACATGAAAACTGACAAAATGACCGAATTGGTCATCCTGTTCAAGATGATTGGGAATTACCAGTACATTCCGAAAAAGAATTTACATTCCATTCTGGAATCATTTTATTCCCTGATTGCAGCATTTCAAAAATCCCCTGGAATACGGTGCTGTGATTTAATAGATCAGATAAAGACGTGGCAGTACTGTCAAATTTATGCCAACTGGAAGAAAATAGATACATTTTTACTCTTGTTAGAATAGTGCAAGGTTGGTGAGTCGTGCACAGTTGACGAACATGCTATTTATGCCTTGGATGGGCAAATTTTTCGCTGTGTCAAATAAACAGTTGTCGAGATTCAATAGTTTTCCGACATTCCATTTTGTAATGGGTCAATAAAGACAATGTTGCAAGGTAGCAGGAGCCAGATGTGCTGGAATTTATTGTCACCACGAATTAAATGTCTGTGCAATCAAATTGTTTTACAAGCCAATCTACGACCAAACGAGATCATCGTCTCGAATCGTCCTCTTTGACCTGACCAACGTTGTGGATGGACAAAAGAAGAAACCCATCAATCTGGGGCAGGATACCATCATTTTACTCCAGTGATACATCCTGCCTCGATCGTCGTCATCGATCGAGTGGCTTTTGCGACGACAGCTTTACTGTTTGTCTCGCCTTTGATACTGAAGAATCACAATATCGACATCGATGGAGATATGGAATTAATGTACGTGGTTTCGGATGCAGTTGTCGTCAAGGAAGCTATAATCAACATGTCTCCTATTTACAGTATTTACATTCCTTGTAATAAAGTGAGGTTGAAATTTACCGAAACTCATATTCTGTACATGCATAAACGAAGCTTACCCAAAACACATGAGTTTCACCAACTATCCGAATTATTTCGCAACATTTACACATTGAAATGGTTCGATTACGACACGAATCGCGAAGCAGTGGACAAACTGATTGTCGACGTGCCCCATGTTTACGACTTGGTCTAACCAACGGCAGATATTTTAGAAGAATTTTGTCTCTTTGTTTATTTCAAATATGGCTCGAGGAAAACATACAATTTCTATTGCGAAGTGAACCAGAAAACTTACGAGTTGGCAAATGGCATCACTAATGGTTTTCACAACGATTCGCTCCCATTTCTCTACTCGTTAAAATCACTGAGTTTATTGGACGAAAATTTAATTAGCATCGTTTTGAGCTGCACCAAAGGAAACATTGATCACAACCTGGGACTCATGGATAAATTGGTTTCGCTCGATGGTACACTCGAATTTAAAGACGAGATCAATTTCTCGAAACTTTCCTTGAACGAAACTGTGGCTGAAATCGATAAGGAAATGTACCAAATGGGTATAAATACGCACATGATTCCCCCACTCTGTCATAATTCGTTTATCTCAGCCATCGAATGGAATGGTTTAACTTTGAGAGATGATGGTTTGTATTGAAATGAAAAAAGAATTTTAATTAAATCAAATACTTTGTTATTTCCAAGGCAAAAATTCACCGAATCATTCATGCAATACTTTGTGCATACTTTGAGAATTGTTTTCATATACATATAAGGATACTCGCCGAAATAAGCTTGGCGGAATAGATAGAAGAGGAAAATATTTTTTGGTTTAATCGAGTATGCTTTTCCGAATATGGGCAATGGTCCTCCAATGCCGTTCAATCTGCATTTATGGGATTGTGAATGGCGTGTTTCGAAGAGACAAGTATCGTGGAATATATAGATTCGAGGTATCCTGAATATAATTTGTTTGAATTGGGGTTGATAAGGTATGAGTTTTGGCCCAAGGCGATGAAACAATGACAGAAAAAAATTAGCCAAGATGGTGTCTTTTACATGGATGACAACAATACGGTTATTTGCTTTTATTGCGACTGCAAATATTATCACTGGAAAGAAGAACATGATCCTTGGATAGAACATGTTTATAATTACTCGATGATTGAATGTCTGTATGTTAACTTGATAAAGGATAACATATATCCTATTATGAGTGCAAATTTCGAGGATGGTAAAACTGTCTGTAAAATCAACATCATAGACGATGATGTCGATGTAGATGCCATGTCTCAACTTTTGCAAAACAACAAAGAACAACATGCCAATCCTAAATACAATACGTGTGAAGCACGAATAAAAATGTTTAAAATAAAACAGTGGCCTCCATCTCTAGTTCAAGACCCGAAACGGCTAAGTAATTTTGGACGGGTTTCGGTGATCGAGTGACTTGATTTCATTGCGGTAAAAACATTATACATGGGAATATGAAGAAAATCCTTGGATAGAACATGGTTTTTGCTATCCCGAATTTAAATTTTTCATTTTTGGAGAAAGGAAAGAGTTTCATCGATAGAATTCTGGTGGAAAGAATACAACGGCTTAAGCAAAAATAGAACGAGGAGATGGCAAATTCTGCAAACAATGATTTGGAGAAATGTATGAGCAGCAACGATAATTCCACAAACAACGATTTGGAAAATGTGTGGTCGGCGGCAGCAGTGGTGATAATGAAGATGAACAACAAAATCCATTTTTATGCAAGATTTGTTACCAAAGAGAATTGAAGGTTGTTTTTCTGTCTTGTGGTCATTCGATTTCATGTATCGAATGTCTATTTACACATTCCAAATGTGCAATATGTCGTAAAGAATCATTACTGTAAGTAAATTATTCATATCGTAAATAAATAAACATATATTAAAAACCATTTTTTTTATTTATACATCAATTTTTGTCAATTCATTTGATACACATTATTTCACTAACACAACTTTTTCATCAAACAGGGAAGCAAACCAAGCAAACTATACATTTTGATTAGTAATGTAATCATCCAACTTGAACCCATTTTTTATTTCAAACGTGTTTCTTCTCTTGATCAATTCCTTCATAAATGGAATGTCTGCGGCGAGACACCAGTTCATTTCGACTTTGCAACCCAGGATGGAAAATTTATGCAGGAATCGTTTGTGTATGTGAAGTAAACTTTTGGCACAAAGTTGTAAGACGGGTAACACATTTTGTTTGAACGTATGTGGGTCGGCGTGTTGGCCGTTGTAGTCGAATAACAACCCATACACAAACTGCGAGTATGGAGAGCGGTCTAGAAACACTTTACTTTTCTTCAGCATTTGACATAGCACAATAGTTCGTTTTCCAAGTCGATGGCATACATCGATTGGAGTAGGTTATTCACCTTCTTGTTCTTAAATGGGGGATATTCCACCAGAAACTGGAGAAAATAAAACGATCGAGCAGACATTGTAGTCTTCCCCACACCCGAAGTGCCTTCGATAAAAACAACTTGTTTTTGTCGGGCAAAAACTCGTAAAGTGATAAACATCAAACTACTGCAAGTCAAACTAAAAACTGTCATGATGATTGTAGACATAATTTCATTTCCAAATATGAAATGTTCATAAAGTTGTAAGATTAGTAATTCCAAACAACCGACGCATAATCCAATCAAATAGATTGGAGACATTAACTGTCTTACACATACAATTAATGTTAGGGTTTGAATGATCGAACCCAAATTGATTTTCAGTCCTGCTTTGATGACGAAAATGTTGTTGAGGTATTCTTCGCGTTAAAATCCATTGCTGATTACCATCAATATCTACGTAATCAGCCACATGGTATACTATGAGGTGAAACAGTTTTCGAGAACATCTTCTGATGAGTTGGAGAAGATTCATTCATTCATATATATATATGCACGTGTTAAAAAAAGAGAAAAAAAGACACCACTACAAAAAAAAATTATATAGTAAGGGATTTCATTTTTTTTTTCTCAGCTTCAAATCAGTGTTCTGTGAGTGAAGATCATACAATGTAGGCGAATTAATTTCACAGGAAAGAACGTATTAATGTTCAGAGCTCCTCACGGTCGCTGCCTGAAAAGACGATTAAATTTGAAGATGAACAGTCTGCTAAACGAGGCGAGTTGGAACCGTACATTTTATTAAAATTAATTTTTGATCAAGTTCCGATCGGTGATATTCTGATTTATTCCACCAAGCTTTTCATTGTCCACAATTTTCAAAAAGGATACGAGTGTAATGTGAATTTCGAAATGGCATATTTACTGGCAAAGAAAAGGTTCATACACTACCCGACAAGTGAATTTGAGATTGAATTTTATGACTTGATGACTCACTATCTCTAAAGTGTTAATGTCCAAAGGATTGGATTTGATCTTGACGGAACAATTTCTCATGCTGTTGATGGCCATGTACGAAAATCAATGCGCTGGCGAAAACTTGAAAGAGAAAATACGGCAGAGTTTGCAGGCGAAACAGGTCGACGAGGGGACGATCCGATCGTGTGAAGCTACGATTGATGGATGCATTCGATTCTTGATGCATCCACCGCAAACCCCACGAGATTTGGAAGAAATGGCCGACAAGTTTTTAAACACGGATGAAAAATGGGTTCGGATGATCAACCAGTATTACTTACTGTCTGACATTGACCCGTGTTCGCCTCTAAACATCATCGTCGCCAATTACTTGGAGCCGATGCAACAGGGAGCGCATAACATTAAACATACAAACATGATAATCTCTGAAAATTCCAACGGTGTTGAACTGTTTGACTGGACAACCGACGATTTGGTCTTCACATGCAATGTAATGTATGTAAACGCAACTTCTTCGTACACGTGTAAGTACCGAGTGTGTATATACAACGACATGTTTGACAAATTTATCCATCGGCAATGTAGCATGGCCTCCGAGTTGGACTCGAAACGTTCTTCGAGTTCAGTGTCGGCGGTGATTTATGTACACGGCGACTGCAATTTACTCGAAAAGATGTCCGAGACGCGAAAAGAAGATGAGGCCAACGAGATATCCGTCGATGAATCGGAAAGACGACGCCTGTAAAGAGGTTGAGATCGCGCCACGTAACATATAATTATAAACATGTCAGTGTTAAGGATGTGTATGCTGTCGTTTCCGAAAATGCATTATTGGACATTTTTTGAAATATTCAACCTCAGTTCTCTGTTGTCGCAACCACTTTCTTCAGCGATCAATCTTTTTCTACGTTCATTTTTACATATGGAATTTTCTCGAGTTGAGATTGTACAAGATCCTACACAAATGGTTGGAATCCCATCCATGTGGCCCGATCCGAAATCGGTCTGGGCCAAACAACCACAGGCTCTAGCAATGCAGCCGAGGTACAAGGCAGCTCCGTGTTCGGACGTAGGTAGTACACCGTACACGCAATCACACTGCATGGTGTTGAGTGGAGGACGAAGCATTCCTCTTCGTTTTGACATACTCAATGTTCCAGTCCGGTATAGCTTTCCACTTGCTCCATCAGTCCAGGCAGTTTGAAGTGAATATGTCAGTAGCCGATTCTAACATCTGCGTACTTATCTGCCTTAAGAGGATTGAATGTTACGTACATGGTGAGAGAGAGAGAGAGAGAGAGAGAGAGAGAGAGACTAGATGAACACATTCATATTATGAAAACTCTAGCATATGCATAGTTTTCCCGTTGCCAATCGCTTTGATGCCTGCATATGCAATGTGTACTGTTTTCCCGTTCAGTGTCAGCATATCACTCTCTGTGATTAACTGAACATATCTAGACGGAAGCCGTACTTGAAAGTCACCATCCATTAAACAGGTGACACACTTCCCGTATATTGTCTCTGCCCGGCGAAAGTCTGCTGCTACATACTTCTTGCCGATCACCAGGTCCGTCAATGCCCTGTACTGTGCACTTTCGTTCGACTTTGCTATAAGCACGTCCATATCGAGAGAGAGAAACGTGCGAGGGTTGGTCGCGAGTACTAAGGTTTAACCTCTGTGATGGACAAGTATTTATATTGTTTCCCCGCCACCACGTCCTTAGCAGACACACACATGCTATTGCTCACCCCCCTACAGCTCTCCATAGCCCAAGCCCTCAGTAGTAGCGCGTTCATACAGGAGCATGACCGACCTAGCCTACATTCTCCACACTCGTGCTTCGTCGTGTACCAAGACTTTAATGTATGTAAAGAAGTACATTCATAGTCTGTCTGTACGTCGCATACGTTCACGCTGCAATGGATAGTCAACCATCGCTTCTGCTCGGGACCGACCACGAAGACTACACCATCTGCCTCCGCTGCCAACATAGAGGTTAGTACATCGTTTATTTTATCATATTCCACATCTCCATCATTCAAATTGAGACCGTGATAGTGTTTTTCCAACCATGTATTTGTCACCTTACTCTTATCATCGAGTGAGGACCATGGAAATGGTGGCAGGAACGTACTTGTATGCTTCCATTCGCATATGCTATACAAATACGTTTAATTATGAAACCGCGTGGAGACATGCAGCCCTGTGCGTTCGCGAACATGGTGTGACGACGAATGGCGATTAGGTGAGTATCTTAACAATTCTGTCGCGAGCATTGTATGTGGCCAACCTATCGTGAATTACCATCGCATACGCCTGAGTATTGGCGAGGAAATTCTCCCCGGCTGTCAATTCAATTCTACAGTCTACAACACCCGTCTTCAATCGGTCGTCCTGCTTACTCACATCAAATACCAGTAGGGGTGCTGTGGTCATGTACTGGCTGGGTTCCAGTATTTGCGACTGAGTTTGTCCATAATAAGCTCTCTGAAAGTCAGCGTATATCTGATATGGGACCGTAAACATACCATTCACATAATCGATGTTTAAATCGCCATATGAATAACACTCGGACTTGAGGAATACTTTACAATTCTTTATATTCACATGATCAAATGTTGAACGGTCTGCACTGAGAACATCTTGTTTGCCTGTCTGAAACGCAATTATTATGTAGCGTGGTTTCTCACTTATAAAAGAAGTTTTAGCGTTCCAGTGTACACGCGCTGACTGCGGAATGCTCGGGTATGATTCTAAACTCCAAGAGCGAAAAGCAATGTCAACGTTCCTACCTTTCTCTGCATATTTCAAAAATTTTACAAATTGAGACATTTTCACCAGGACAGGTGGTAGCAGCCATTCGATAGACCATATTGATAGCAATGTTAGTTCTGGCTCGGCTGCGGTATCCACCAGCGCATTCGTTTCCATGTTAGCTATGAGAACGACTAGTTCCTGCTTGGAATTAATTATTACATGACGGTAGTAGTCGGCGAAGCCTAACAGCATTGCGAGTGGAATGCAAACTTTGAATTTACCATTAGCATAGATTGGAACTTTATAGTCTTCTTCGATTCCCCAGCCTGCCATTTTAGCTGCAGCTAGTTGGTTGCGAGTGAGAGATAATTCTTTATGGTAGCTGTAATTCTAACATCGCGTGTTGCATCCACTTCACACCCATTCAGTTCGTACACGATTCTACTTAACATGTGTAATATTCCGTTCCTAATTATTCAAGTTGTCGCGGGTACAGCACCATTGGCCCTTGTAATCGATCCTCGTAACCTCAAATAAGAATTACATGGTGCTGTGTAAATACCTTGGTTTTGTACCGTAATTCGAACCTCGGACGAAGGCACGAACGAACCCGGTAGGTAGGGCGTGTAGTTATGGATTTCTGACTTGGTGATCGCGTCTTCGAAGTCCACCGGCTCTGCTATGTGTAATATTTCGACATCCATATTTGACGACCTCGAGTCCCAATCCAAGAAGGAAACGCACGTTTTCAGATGTTAGCACGCTCGAAGCTCATCTTGTACTGACTTGCGGTTTGGTACAGTAGGTTACTTTTATTACTTTCTTAAATTTCAGACCCATATTTGCGTAAATGTAGGCGTACGGTTATTTCCTCACTGCGAAAATTAATCAGACGATTGTCTTGGTCTACGACTGAGACAACTACGTCCTGTACTCTCTCTGTGACGATGGGAACATAAATGGGTGTTTTAGACACATCCACTAGCTTAAAGCCTGGTGGTACCATCGGGGAGAATTCATGTAGTGCTTGGCTAGGCTTGGCGTTGAGATACGAACCGGTAACTAAGTTACAGTTGATTCTTATAACATTCACTGGGAAAATATTTACCGGTAGTGTGGATACGTGTATTTTATTTGCACGTACTTGACATTCTCGAATCCCAGCATTGTGGAGATTGTGTCACTTTGCGTAAAGTCTTTCTGAGCGGAACAATAAATCTCACTGTGTAGAGTATTGGAATTACCTCGCAGCGTCAACACTACTTCCGGCTCTAGTGCACGTTTAAGGATCTCGCCTATACCTGCAATCTCATACGAGCATGTAGGTATGTTCACCTCGCCTCTATTACCGCCCTCCATGACATATCGAAACACACTATTATGTGCATCTATGTTCGACACAGAGAAATAAGTTTGAAAATCTATTAGTACAACCGACCACGAGTCCTCCTGGTTCAGCGGAGGGAAGTGCCCGGAGCGTAATTGTGAGCTATTGCCCGATAAGACCAACGTTACAGACATGATTGATTATTACATGTAGTGCATTCACGCTAAGTAGAGCCTACCTCGAAAGTAAACGCAGGCAGAGGTGGCCACAGTTCGTTTCTCGTGGCAGTTGTTCTGTCTCATAGTTATAATATAATTGCACGCCCCTCAAGTATGTTTTCAATTCCCGTGGTGGTCGTAAATTACCATAACTGTCATAGTATTCAGCTGTATCTCTGCACTTTCGATATGCTACCCAATGATTTCCAGGTCCTCGACTATTATCTAGATGTATTATGCCACACTCCACTCGTCTCTGTCTATGTGGCAGTCTGTTGCGCATAAACACACCCCGAAAATTAGATATTTTCAGTTTATGTACACACTTTTGTATATCAAAGTTTGTGAGGGAGTGGTTGAGCAGGGTCCTTAAGACTGCTTCCTCCTCCTTCTTCGCCTCCTTTGTTTTCCCCCTCCTGCCCCTCCTACACGATATGGGCGAATATATAGGCCCCTGCTGTTTTTTGCAACTGTATCCATATTTCTGGTTTGACATATAGCTTCGCTCAATTGACTATTTTCTGCCTTAGCAGATTTCACTGTTCTCGCTATACCACTTGCACCAGCGATAAGGCTAGGGCTGATAGGATAAATGGCAAGATACCTTCACGCTTCCCCCGTGGTTTCCTCCTCGGCTTCCTGGTTTTTTCACCTCCCTTCTAAACTGCAAACCCATACCCCGCTTGACTTTCGTTTTCATGATCTTGGACACTCCCAACGCAGCCAGACGTTCGCCGAGTTTGGACTTGGGTGAACTAACTAATGATTTAGCTTTATCCGCAAGTACAGTATTGGTCGTGTGTCTATCTGTCAACTTACTACTGGTTGTGTACGCAATACAGTGCTGGTAACACGCCTCGTCCAACGAATTGATAGGAACGTCACCACGTTTAAATCTTCGTGCTAGTCTCGTGCCCGGCCCAGAGATCTTATAACCGGGAATGTGAGCCTCGAAAAGAAGGTTGTTGATTAGCGTATTCAGCAGACCTCCTCCCGTCTTACCTCCATTACGCATTACGACATACTAACGCAAAACTTGTACGTCATGCATATTTTATACATGTGTGTGCACACCACCCCAGTATCGAACGTGGGCCTTAAGTATATGTGTTTTTTCATTTACGTGTTAGTATAATGGAGATCGTGCCACAGACCACTACACTCCCCGTTTGCATCTCTGCCGATGATGAAACTACTGATCGCAAATCACGCCATGGCAAGCTGCTGCCGTCAACTGTGCGTGGTATCATATCGGGACTGAGCAACTGCGGAATGACATGTGTGCTTCTGAGTCTTCTGGAAGAGTCAAACGGTCTTTGTACGTACGACTAGCACGAATACTACAAGCAGTGGATGGACTAGACTATTTTCCATATAGTGACAATGAAGCAGTTGTGCCGCCGAGTGAAGCTAGAACCGACTCTGTGTTTGTCTTTGACGATGTGGCATGCAAGAAGCAGCTGACAATGCAACAGTATTTCAGCATGGGAAGGCATGCAGTTGTGGACTCCATTTACTTGTATAAAACATATTCACGCATGCCTAAGTAACTCCTCCGCGACAATGCCAATTTTATCGTTATTTTCCGCATGGATGACTTAAATTTACGTTATGTATACTCTGACCATGTGAACACCGATATGACTTTTGACAGTTTTAAAGATATATATTCATGTTGCTGGTGTGAACCGCATGGGTTCCTTGTGATTGCAAAGGATTTTCCAGTTGATAAGGGATGTTATCGATGTAAATTTGATCAGTTTATTATCATACATCGGTGAAGAATGAGCCAAGCAGTATCCAAGTTCGGCGGCTTGAAGAGTGCGCCCGACAGCTGTATTACAGCTACCGACGACGGTAACTACAGCTTTGGTGGAAAGCGAGCCAAGAACCTTGGTGGCCCGAAGCATGATGGAGATGCAGCTACGGCGTCCTTTGTCCGCAGTGTCACTTCAGAGACATTGCGTCCGTTGGCAGCGTCGAACACGAAGACTGAGACTTCCTTTTGCACTCTGTCGGGTCGGATCACAGCTTTGGAGACGAAACTCAATGGTGTTGGAGATAGCATTACTACCAAGGTTCTTCCAGCGATGGCTGCGACTAGCGAGAGTGAACTGACAGCATTGACAGGGTGCGTGTCAAAACTCTCTAACTTAGGCAAGAAGCTCACTGCTATGGATCGTCGTCAAGTCTGGACGTCTGCGTTGTCTGTTAAATTGGGTGGAAAAGTTGGTACATTGACTGGGGTGGCGAGCAATCTCTCTGCTTTCGCGAGTCGTCTCGAAAATATGGAAAACAGACTATTAGCCAAGATTGTTAGTGCCTTGTCCGATACGAATTCAGATGCTGAATTGTGGCTTCATTGCAAACATATTCGAGACGCCATATCTCATTGTGTCAGCATGTCTGAAGCATATTTGGCGAACCTACTCAGACCGTCAGGTGATATTGTGTCGGACCCGATCCGGCCGCGAGGACGCCCATAAATACCAAGTACCTCTCGCTCACTGTTTTAGTACAATGACTGCCGCTGTCGAAGATCTACAGCGTGTAATTGCAAGTGTGCGGGCCAAGTATTTACTGGCTTAGCGTGCTCGCATGGAACAAGATGCAGCTTTGGAAGAAGCCTTCCGATCGATTACGTCTCGTCTGGATCAACATAAACAAGCTGCTCCCCTGCCGAACTGAAGTCTGAACCTGACGTCGAACCTCGGACTGTGAGGAAGCGCAAGCTGGAGGCTGTCGATGATGAAGATTTATCTTTAGGCGATTGGAAACGACAAAAGGAACGATCGAATTCCCGCTCCACGTCTATTCGCAATTACCTACAGTCGTACACATCAAGATTCAATGACGCTACATACGGAGTATATAGGCGCAATAGAAAATGGTATTTGGGAAACAAATAAATATTTTTCCTGCCCAACGATTTTATACAAGTTGGTAATGAAGTTGTGCGCACCACTCCAGGTCTCTATGAGCTACTGTTTAAACGTACGCCTGGTGAGTACTCGCACGAGGCGCTTCGTCAATATAAACACCTACTTCGTCTCACGAGTGCTCATTTGACAGGCAGTGGTCCTTCTGCTGATACATATAAGGATGAAACTCATCCTAAATTCAACATCATCAGTGATATGTTCCCGGATGCTGCTGTGACGAGCGGCTCTGGTCTGAATTCGAAATTGTATGGGAGCAATCAACTTGAATAGGTATTCTGGAACGATGTCAATGAACTTGTATCACGTCTACGCCTACTAGTGGCATCTCAGCAGGCGGGCAATACTTCACACAGAAACGAGATTGTTAATATAGTGGAAGAGCTTCGGGAAGGTGGATACATTCGCTAAAATGTCCCGTGCAGAGATCTCTGGTGAGCTTCACCAACCCGAACGACGCACTTATCCCAGACGAAAAGTGGCTGAGTTTGTACTGAGAGACCTATATCAAGCGGACTTGGTGGACATGCTGCCATATGCTAATGTTAATAAAGGATTCCGATATTTATTAACTGTCATCGACTGATTCAGCAAATATGCTTGGGCTGTACCTGTGCGGTGGAAACGAGGGCTTGATGTCAGCAATGCTATACAAATTGTCTTACGTGATAAAGACAATCCTACAAATATTCAGACTGATCTCGGCATGGAGTTCTATTATTCCAATTTTCGTGCCCTCATGTCCACAAATAAGATCAATCATTACTCCACCTACAGCGGGATGAAAGCTCCAATTGCAGAACGTTTTAATCGAACTTTGAAGAATGACATGTGGCGTGAATTCTCAGCACGTGGAAGCTTCAAGTGGTTGGACCTTTTACCGCAACTCGTGTCTGTATACAATCACAGAGTTCATCGCACGATTCACATGCGACCGGTAGATTTAAAGACAATTCCCTGATGGATTCGGTGTACAAGACTGAGAAGACGGTGGATCCACGACGAGCTAATGTGAAGGTTGGTGCCTATGTACGCATATCGAGGACGAAAGGATAGTTTGATTAGGTGTATACACCGAATTGGAGAACGAAAATATACAGAGTGGTTAAGATTCAACACTATGCTCCATGATGTTCTACTTGGAAGATATTGACGGTACAGTGTTCAGAGATACAACCAACTCAATTACCCGACACATACCTGATTGAAAAAGTCATTCGAAGGTCTGGAAGTCGTCTCTTCGTAAAATGGCTTGGTTTTGACTCAAAGTTCAACTCTTGGGTAAAGCGCTCTGAGCTCACCAACTACAGTGGCGAATGATTGATATCATTGCAATATTATTTATTCTATGTTTTTACAATGAATGTACTTGTGTGAATAAACACTAACTGATTGAAATGAACTTGTGTGTGTGAATAAGCACCTACCCATTAATATATTTTTTAAAAATAAAAGGTTATGTACAGCTAATCTATGTTTTTTTGGCATTACCTATACTTACATTAAACCAGGTGGTTAATGTTTGGGAGAGGATATACATTAATCTAAAATATACATAAGTATTATGCTGGAGAGCGAGATAGTATTTCTACTTTGTCCGGAAAGTGCACACTTTCTCATAACTACATTATTTCAACTCCTATCGGTCCACATGCGATGGTAGTCTTGTGGTTAGCACACTGGACTGGCGTCACCGGAACGAATCCGCACGACTCCAGAATTTTTTGAGTTCACACTTAAAATAAATCAACAGCGCTCCTGGTGGACGATGAGCGAACACAAGATGACCGTCAGCGTTCTTAGCTGCCACCAATGGAACTTCACTCTGATGGCGAGTGCGAGAATTAAAGATGGCCGCAAGAACACACTCTAGCGGCCGATGTGGGAATCAAAAGATGCACGGCAAACAAGATGGCCGCCTCCAGCAGACGAAAAACGATATGGAAGGAAAAAAAACCTGGGAATGAGAGAGAGAAAGAAGGAAGAGAGAACGAGAAGAAGAAAAAGTGGAATGTAAAAGAAAGAAAACTTGGGAGGACCCCTAGGAAAACCCTCGGCGATGGAATGCAAAAACTTGAAGTGGAAACCAAGATGGATGTTGTTGGAGACGAATGCAAGAGCAGGAATAGATAGCGTACTGGCTGGCAAGGTGGCCCAATACATACTAGCTGACAAGATGGCCACCGCCCAACAGGAATGATATAACAGGAAGTTACACACGACGTCATCCAAAATGGCCGCCATCAGCCCTGCAGCCCTGTGCCAGGCGCCACTTGGCCCAGATCTATCCTTTTACAACTACTGTCCGACAACTGAGATGATTGACTTTACACACTTTGAGTTTTCCATTGTCGTTTCCGTAGCGAATGCATCCGCTTATCGCCTTCCTGTACCTATCGATGTAGGCCGCCAGACCCGAAACACCGATGGTAGAAAGAAAGGTGTAACCGACAAGTTTTGTTCTATGAAAGAAAAAGTGATTTTCTTTTTACTTTCGTGAGCTTGGGATCGGTCATGATTAGTTTTACAACATTGTTAGAATTAGTGGCTTTATTCAATGCCGGATTCAACGAGTTTAGTTTTTTGGATCCGAGCTGAATTTTATGCAACACATAACCCGGTAAATTTTTGATTTAGTACAATAAAACTTTACGCACTTTGTCGTTAAGACGGATGCTCTAATCGAATTGACCGAAAGCGGCGTCAAATTGGCCTTTTCTGATCTTGCTCATAAATTCGCCAATCGTGGTGTTGCCAATTCGCGATGTTTTTTTTTTTTTTTTTTTTTTTGCAATTATTTTCAAGCTATACAAAGATTGATTGTTAAAAATATTTTTGAAAACTGAATCTTTTGGTAAATTCGGGACTAGTGAATATCGAATCATTGCACATTCACCCGCCTTGTCGACATTACCGGCGAATTCAACGAGAGCCTTCGACATTGTTATGTGGTTATACTTATTTTTGTTATAACTCGCAAGTTAGAGGTTTGGAAAGTTTGACGGCGACGACGGTATGATAGACTGCCAAGATACAATTAAAAATAATCAACAACCCGGTGATTGGTTCCACACAAGCATGTTAGTGATTAGTATTAATACCTATGTACATAATATTAGCTGTTTGTTATTATTATATTTCGGGTTTAACAAATAATTTAAAGACATTATTTATTATTTATAAAAAAATATTCTTTTATAACTCCTTTTAAAGAAAATAATATATATATATATCTAATAGTTATTGTTTTATAGTGTAAATTTCGATTTGGTAAAAGGAAACGTTAGAAAATTTATTTTAGTTTGGTTGCCGCCGTTCTTGTAGAAATCTAAATTACACAGATATTCGTCTGTTTTGAGCGTGGTTTCGCATGGTAGAGATGTTGGTAAATGTTTTGGCGAAGGTGATTTTGGTCGAGGTAAAAAGGTGTGGATGTTGTTTATTGCTCTCCTATGGTGGTCCACATCTTCGTGTATCGTATGAAAGCGGTTTACAAAAAATATGTATGCGAATATCGCCACAGCTAAGAATACACCAGGAAGATTACACTTTTTTTTCTTTTTCCTTAGTTTTTTTTTCACGATATATATTTGGTTTTTATTATTCATCTTCTTATATGTATATATATATATATATATATATCATTATATACTATATTATTATAGTAAATCACACGTTGTCGTCGTCACCTACGTAATCCATCATTAATTGATTACCATTACTGTTCAACTGATGCATTGCAAAAGAGACGGGAAAAGGAAATCTATAAACTTTGTTTCAATCACGTTTATTTGGATTTGTGCCATTATCACAACTTGAACTATACGACTTGTATAACTATGGAGGATCGTCATATCTGCAATGTATTCACCATGATGCTGGGATCTGATTTGGATTTCAGATTATTCTACCATTATCGTGGTTATTGCGATGGCTTCGAAATGGCATCATCACCCTCATCTTCATCTTCATCACCGCCATTGTTGTGCTAATGTGTGATGGAATACTGTATGGTGAAAGATTCTAAAAAGAGGAGATTATACATGGAAGATTATTCGACGAAAAATTCCCAAATTCTCTGTTATTTAATCGAAAATGGTCGTTTGTGTTGGGTTCCCTATATATTGACGAATAATCGCGAATTATCACACATTCGAGTGAGTCGAACATGCAGTCATCACTTTTGCATCAACAAATTCACTTACACCAAAAAAAAAATTAAGGACATTGTTTAGAACTGATTTTGCCTGTGGGTAAAGAACCATATGAGTTTGTTCACCGTAATCCTGAAGGAGAAAACTTTGAAAACAATCTTGATTTGTTTACTTTACACTCTTTTAAAGTGGGTAATAAATAAATTGTCTACGATCCTCAACTTTTCGGGTACGTATTAAAACGATTTGTCGGCCATATCCGGCCCATTGATAGTTTCTCCAATAAAGTAATTTTCTCCCCATCAATTTTGTTGATTCAGCTGGTCTTGTATGCATTCGACAATAATGAAGGACAGGCAAAAAAGATTGTTGCGACTGGCAATTGGTGCAAGCTCGTTTCCATGACGAATATGTACAAAACGAAAAAAAGAACAAATATTTCAAAACTTTAACCGTAAACCGTTGACTCCTCAGATCGGCGATTGAGATTTCTTTGGGCTCATCGTCAGATCTGTACCGAAGAACATTTGCACATCCATGATACCCACAGATTATTTGGTATTTTTGTGTCTTTTCGAAAAAAAAGTTGCCATCGATTCATTCAATCATGTTTATTCCCTAGCCTCGGACATGAACCTGGCCATGAGCACCGATTCGTGTAGGGTCGACAAACTGATTGCTAAAGGGACACTGGACGAACGCGATATTGCGAATATGAAAAACAGTACTTTTACCGGTCGCTTGTGCACGTTCAACTCGATATTTCCTTTGAATTACAAGTTGAATCCTAAAGTGAAAGTGAATAAACTACGTTCAAAGATTCCACGCTGGTTTGGTTTCATCGAGGTGCTTGTGTTTGAAGGTATATTAAACTTAAATCATTTCCAAGGTATGCCGTTCAAGAAATTTGTGGACGAGGTGACAGGAAGAATATGCACCAAATCCGCGTTCGAATTGACCGCGGACGGCGATTCAGAGTGTGATTTGACTCTGGATATAATTGTTTCGTACCGAACATCACAGAGCAAATACAATCCACATTCCAATATGGGAAAATGGCGAAGCAGTTCACCGCGATAAACTACTTGAAGACGAAACTAAACACAAAACCTCTTATTCATTTTTTCGAGCTCGGTGTAGAAAACATGTGTGTTTACCTGGACGTTACGGAACGAAAATCACGGTACGGCGAAGGCGAACATTTAGAGGCAGAGGGTGACGATGCAAGGTTCCTGAAATTAAAAACGGTCTTTACCAGTCATCTGCAACTCACCGAAGATAGGTATGCGATCAACGCCAATAAAGACATTCCGACCATACACTGTCGTCGTTTCCGGATGATTTTCAACCACGATTTCAAAACCACATTTTTCATTCGCTTGAGTAAGGACTCGGTGCCCGTATTTCTACCATTTAATATATCCAAGACGGTCTTTGTCCAAATGCACATGTATTGTGATGATGTTCATTCGACCGAGCCACTGGAATATTTCGATACCCCACACTTTAACGTCGACAAACATGTACAGAATATCGTTGGTGGTTGACGACGACATTCTATCTCCGTGTACGAAAATCTAACGTGTAAAGACGAACGTGTTTTTTGTGCATAATAATCGTCTCATTTTCGAGGTTGTTGTAGAGTCTCGGCATCGATTCTACGATGGTTTAAAATTGAGCAATACATTATCACAAAAGGGAATAGCCATGCCTATGCCCATGACAAATGATTATATCGATTGCATGGATTCTATCTACTCGGTTATCGGTCGATCGCCGCTGATGCAGTTGAAATAAATGAGTATTAATCGAGAGAAAAAATTCCCAACATATATATTTTGCGGCAAATATTCGATGGCAGTGTTGAAAAACAATGCATCTGATTGTAAGAGCATCGGTTTTATTAAAATCGACAATTTGTCGATAAACAACTTGCAGATGAACGGGTGTAATGCTGCCATTTACAATATTCTCCAGCGAGCCTATTCGTCAACAGAATGGTACAAGTGTTTGCCGACAGCAAACAAGCAACTGCTTCAACTGTTTCTAATGTTGATAAAGAACATGGAATTTACCACAACAAAAGATGTTTCTGGTAATGTCAAGTTTGATTTATACGAAAAAGATTTGACTTGTGCCAACATGAAAAAATTGGACGAGTTCATTTCATTTTCAAAATTGTAATCAAAGAAAAAATTATAAAGTATTTTTTCATTTTTTATTTTATTTTATTTTATTTTCACGAAATTACAAGTGTTGGGATGTATTCGGAACATTGGTAGATTTTTCTTTTGACGTTTGGTATTTTTAGCCCCTCCACCCCCATGTAGTTCAAACGCAAAACATCAATATTTTGATAGAGAGGTTTGGAATTGATGATGGCCTGGACGTCTTTTGGATACCGATTGTCCAACTCGACATTTTCCATGTTGCCCAAATCGTACCTGAGTCCAAATCCCATACCGTAAACCAAGTTTGAGTTTAAAATTTCGATGTTTGCTACGTATTCGAACGCATTGATGTTGATATCGCATGAGGAGAGGTAGCTTAGGATTGTTAGAATGTCAAATATGGGAAACTGTGCCAAATGAACCACATATTGTATCATTTTTTTTCCCTACTCCATAGCGACTTCTGTGTTTAGCAAAGAGGTCATTATGTCACGGATTCATTAATTTTGTTTGACCATGTCCATATCTAGATATTCGTGGTCGAAAAACATATTCACTTTAGCTTTCTCGATACAAGCTAGATCCAAAACAGAAGCCCACATTAATCCGTGATCGATCACGTGTTTGGTAAAAAGTTTGAGTTTATCGGTTCTAACGATGTTTTCGGGATATGTAGAATACTCAAATAAAGTGGCCAATTTCGACGAATCGATAAATTTACGGTTGTTGTTGGAGAATAGATTCATGAACGTTTTAGCCAAGGTTTTCAATTTTTGTCCGACATGGATGGGATACAAGGGACATTGGCCGACCGAAATGCTCGTCTTTAAGATGGGGCTTAATATCGCTTTGTTGTATTTTCGAAATAAATTATAATCGACGTTGCAGGAATCTGACTTGTGAGTCTCGCACAATCCACCAATCAACAACTGTTCGCTAGCTGGTGTGTTGCACCGCATCGTTCGTTATTCAAGAAACAAATAGGTTTCAATTCCATATCGACGGAACTGTTACAACCGTTACTGATGTTAAGTTTTTGATAAATGTAAATGAGTGGATAATATCGATTAATTTCATTTGATTGATTGAGATTAATAGTATGATTTGATGAATGTGTACTGAGATTCGAAAATATATTCGAACTACCCTGAGCTTGAAGTTGACTCTGTGATTGCATTTTTTGTTATATATATATATATATATATATATATATGTATATATATATATATACATATATATGCCTAAAAAAATTTATAAGACGTCCGTATTCACTGGATCAACAAACTTGGATTATTCAACTGCTTTGAGAAATGTTTTTCAAATACAAAAATAATTAACTTATAATGAATACTTGTTGCGAGTGCCGCAAATATTTTCTCATGTATACGTAGAAATTCGGCAAGATGTAGAGTTACAAAAGACAAACTTGGATTTTTTTATATTATTGCTATCAGGTTCGTCTTAAAGGTGGAAAACGATTCTGCGATGCATCTAGATGAAATCTGCATTATCAATGGGGAAAAACATGCATGCCTAAAGATGTCCCTAAAATATTCAAGAGTGGTAATTCAGATGTGATTACATGCCAAGGGGCATGTTTTCCAACCAAAGATTACGAATTGAAATATCACGGATCAAATAACTATTGGAGCGACTGCTGCGATGCATGTACGTTGGTTCATCAAGAAGCCTACCTGTTGGAAATAGATGATTATTGGCGCGTAAAAGAAGGTACGATTATTCTTCGATGTCGATTATTCGCCGTATGTGACAGAGATGGGTGATAAAACATTACACTTTCGTCTAAACTCGTATTATTGAGATAATTTCATCATATCTCTGGGAGGTGAAGAATGCACAAACCATTTAGATAGTAAAATTATAGGCTTTATCATCGGAAATTACTTATACAAGATCATCGAATATTGTTTCGTGGAATTGGCTCATGGAATCGATAGGTACGATGTAAAGAGCCCGCAAGTATCACCAACGAGGCAAATGCCCGATTACGTCACGGAATGGAATAACTTCGTCAATCACGAGGCGTTCTGCATAAATCCAGACATTAAACTCAGCGACCTGGGCATTACAGAAAAAACACCGAAACATTTATTTTGGACCACAGAGTATGGGGGAGGGGTAGGCTTGTGGAGCCTTTCATACCGACCCACGATGTCGAATCCATAGTTTCCGATAAAGATACTCGGGTTCGAATCGGACCGCAAGCCGATTTGGTGCCATACCACTTGAGATATATAGATAACAGTAAACGTCAAATCGACGGATATCAAATGCTCGGTTTAATGGATGGTTTTCCGACCAAATTTCTCGATGATTTATCCAATACAGAAGATATTTCCGACATAATTGCCGATAATATAACCTCTTGCATCCAAGGATTGTGTAGTAATGAGTTCCTACTGCAATTATTCGGCGAGGTCGGTCTGAATATGGTTCTCAAGACCCTAGTTAAACACATCGGACCCGCAATGATCGAAATGGGTGCAAAGATAAATCCCATGGTCAGATGGGAATATATTTATTCAGAGCCTTGATGATAGAATTTGTTACGAGAGCTGTGATATCGACTGCTTTTAAAATGGTGGGATCCGCCGTTAGAGCATTTGCAGCATTTTCTCTTTCTTAGGTGTCCATACTTGATGTTGTTTAGATCATGACTGCAGTCGCCGATGTGTTTGTGACTATATTCGATCTATTCAACTTGCAAAACCTACAAGGTCAAGATTATGTAGATGATATATCAAAGCTAGAATTGGAATTAAAACAAAATATTTGGGGTTTTCGAACAATGGAATACACGCCGATCATGTTCGTGATGATGTGGAAGAACGCACACGAAGGAGTTGTCGATTTAGCGAATCATGTTTCCATTCAACCATCTTCTATCGATAATGATGCCGACACCGGTAAATCAGTGGCATTTTTAAAAAATGCCATGTTTATCCCACCTATTACGGGTATTCATCCTACTAAAGTAGTAAAAGATGACGATTTAAAAACATTATTGCAATTTCGATTACAATATCTACTAGCCCTCAAAGTCAACTCGAATGGATATCGTATGGATTGGAACAATATGGGTGGCAATGACGATGATACGATGTTGTCAAATCAATTGAAAACTTTTAGTGCACAAAATCCAGATCAAGTTATGGACTTTACACTCTACACATCTAAAATCAACTCTCGAATAAACATGATCGATAAAGGATTGCATTTGCTGGGGGTTTACATACTAATCTAGGAAATAACTGCATTTTTTTACCAATAAAACAATCATTTATTTATTGTATCAGTTATTTTATTAGTAATGGCGACTTTCATACAAAAGTCTACATTTTATAAAAATTTATAATAGCTAAATTGAGAGAGTTTCTTAATCGGCAATTGTTCTTCGTCACACATGGGTAGAAGTAACAAGTCAAAGAGTTCATCAGGTGAGTACTTTGTGTGATGTAATTGTCAATCCTTGGCTAATTTGAAAATCTCGCAAACTGTGTTTACATATACCTTTTTAGTTTCTTTCATACCTTTCTTGGAACGTAAAGAAATATCCATCTTCTTTGCATGATAAAACATTTTTTGTCAGCCTATCGATGAAAAGGGCAATTAATTCACCGTCATCCTTATTTCCGACTTTGTTATGTCATTTCGGTCGACTCTGCGATAATGTTGAAGATTATTTTCATAGCCATCTGGAGCGCTTTGATGTGTTTCTTTACTTACACCAACTACAAGTTTGCTACAACACTCTGAAAACCACACTATATATACCAAGAGAGAGAGAGAGAGAGAGAGAGAGAGAGAAAACAGGAAAAAATTAAAAAGATTTCTTTTTTATTATTATTATTTCAATAATAACTTACATAAATGAGTGCAATATGTGCTAAGAATACCAATATGATTATGATTTTTATAATCGTCGTTATCTGCACTATTTGCATAAATACGATAGTCATGAGGGTCGGCGTCATCATATATTTTAAAAAATTTTGCCAATCGAAGGTGTTTTTCTGTAATTTTTCGTTTCCCCCATATCCCAATTCCAGCTTCTCTTTACGTTCTTCTTTAGTGTTTAAAGTGGTGGTGATCATGAAGTTTTCTCTTCCAGGTTGATGGATAAAAATTTTGTAGTAAAATTTATTTTCATTATCTGCGTACTCTATACGGGGTGCTAAAATACCCTTTTTGCCAGAATGTACCAAATAGATAAAATGGCATGTTTTTTCAGGTTTTTCTATTTCAGTTTCGTCTTTTTTTTACGTATTGGATACGTTTCTTTTAAATTAAAATATATTTTCGGGCTAGTATTTTTATTGTTGTATTTCGATTTAGAAAAAACACACACTGTAGAATTGTTACATTTTGAACAAATATTTACCCGAAAAATTCCTAAAGGTGGTTCATATTCCTTAGACTCCCAACGTATAACCACAATAAATGGTATATCATCTACGATATTAAAATTGGGAAAAGGATAGAAGGAACTGTAAAAAAACACTCATCTGACTCGTTTTCGCTGCCCTGATCAACTATTGGTTGAATGTGTCGAGATTACTAGTTGCATAGAAATTCAAAGGATATTTGATTATATATTGCGTGGTTTAAATAGTATATACTTTTAAACATGCGAGCCTATCTGTACCGCAAAATTTTGTATTGCGAAATAGAAATAACATTTTCACCAGTAAGTAGTATGAGGTTCCTTGTCGAATTCACATACACCATAATTCTATAATTTATACCATGAAAACCATTGATGTAAATGCTATCTGAACTATTTCCTCTCTCAATATCTTTAATTATTTTACTCGAACTAGATACACATAAATAATTCAACATTTTATCATAATGATGGATCTCGTCGTAATATGCATTTAATTAATATTTCTTCAGATCGATAATGCTGGCAATTACAACCTTGTTATACAAAGTAGTAGGACAACCTTTCATAAATTGCAATGTGGTATTGAAGGAAGTTATCGAAATATCATTTATAAAGTAAATCATAATCGTTAGTATCTCATTGTCCAAATCTGTATTCAGCTGTAAATTAAACTGGTCGAACTTTGTTGATCACAACAATATACATATGCCACATCTCCACGGTTATTGTCATGGGTATTTGAAGTATTAAACTTGAACAACTCGCAATTCTCTTCGATAAATTGTAAATTATCTATAAACGATTCAGCAGTAAATTTCAAGTTTTCGGTATCTAAAACCAATTTGCCTTCTTCGGACGTGCTAGAGATTTTGTGGAATAAAATTGTTGTGTTGGCGCCATCCTCGAATTGAAATAATCGTTTAGAACTTCGGGGGACGCATTTGAAATGAGGACGAGGTTCCTTTGAATATTTTCAACGACTTGGAAACTGTTACTTTCGTTAAATAAATTGGCTAGATCTTTTTTTGAAAACGATACCGCTATCTCCCATGAATGAATCCATTAATCTTCACCACTAGTGTGTATTTTCCATCAGGTATGGCTTCCAAGTACTTGCTCAAATAATAAAAATCAGATAAAACTGCTTTGAATAGTACTATTCTATGAAAATAGTGTTCGTGATTGTCATGCCTGTTGTCAATGGTTATTTCTCCCGGACCTTTATCCTCGTAAATGGTAGAAATCCTTGGAATACCAACAAAGGATGAGAGGTTTACGACATAATGTCGACTATCAATCGCACTATACATATATTCAGCATTTCATGGAAATTGTTCGTTCACCGAAGGTTTATATAAAGATGCCGTGACCATAAAATCATCATTGTTGTTGGCATTCACATATTTTTTAGGGTTTTCACTAATGACAAATCGTAGTGTTTTATTCGACCTGGTCGTTTGGACAATCGCTTGGTTTTTGTTTCTGTCGTAGAACAGGGATGTGTTTACATCACCTATACAAATGTATTGCTACATGGAACTATTGGATGTGGTAAGCATTTAAAAACGAACACCGGTAAGTTGTGTATTTAGTTAGTTTTCATGAATATTATCGTTCAGCCTAGCCGTCATAACAAAAATGGGCGTGTATTTAGTCCATTGGCTTTTAAACGTGGCCAAATTCGTCACTAAAGCGCGGACAAATTGTTCGGAAACATTACGAAAAAAGATGAAAATTAGAGAACATGTAAGTGTCGCAAAGTAATTGATTAACGCATCATACGAGTTTAACGAATCTCGTACTTTATTGATAGCTATTACATGAACTTTCCTACGATCCACCAACTTTAATTCGGCTTCCCCCGAGAATTCAAACACCCCCTCTTGACTATTTTGCTCGTAGTTATTCGGTTCGAACGAAAATACAACATTAGCCGTACTTACATCCAAATACAAAATGTTTACCTTGTTTAAAATTAATTTGGAAAAACCAATTACTAATGTATTAGTGGAAGGAGTAGAGGAAGAAGAAGAGGACGAGGATGATGGGTAGGAAAACTGGAAACCTTGACCGTCGTTTAGTCGCTTAGCAACATACATATTTTTGGGATGGCATATCATAAAATAATGTGGTTGAAAGAACAAACATTTCGTGCTGATATTACGCATTTAATACGAAATTTTTGATCCTGGGATTGTCCATCAGAGATACTGAATTGCTTTCGACTTGAAACAAAAAGGTAATGTTGTACTTGTTGATCAATTCCATCGCCTCTCCTATTAAAAGCTCCGAAGCGGATCGAGTGAGTGCAAAATAGTGGTATTTATTAGTATTCAAATCAGTATATTCAGTTTCGTCATTCACCATGTTATATTTCGTATTTGATATTCGATTGTAATTTTGGAATTTCAAAGACGAATCTATTGTATAACTACGAGACGTATAAATGCACGAATTGTTACCAGATGAAACATAGACAATGCCATGTTCTTCTTTTAACTTATCGAGAACGGGAATCTGAGCCGCGCTGAGTACTAGTAATGTAGAACTATCGATCACTACTTTGACCAAATCGTTATTCGGTTGTCACCGCTACACTATTCTTTGAGTTATTAGGCACGACGAAAACGAAATTATTTTGGAGCTCAAAATACTCGACGGGAAGGTTTATCAAATTAGTATCGGATTTATAAAACTGAGATGTGCATTTGAAAGACAACAAGTGCTTGTTTGATAGGTGTTGTAAATTATTAATGATTTGTGCCGCCAACCAGTCATTGTCTTTGTCGAGAACGGAAATTGACATTTTTCCCTATTCACTATTGGGTTGTAAACGAATTTGTTTATCCGTGTACTCAAACGTTTTCGCCACGATCACTTTGTCAGTAAATTTTATATTTGGTGTTCTAATTTTACCCTTGATATATGACTTGACCACCGCCGTAGTTTGAGCATCCAACCCGTAGGTAAAATCACTATCGATTTGGCTGATGGTGGACATCAATAAATGTAAAGTGACAGCGTTTTTAAATTTAATAATGGGATTATTTACGTCCATGTAGTTTAATCACGAAAGCTATATGTCCTTCAAATTCGTGTTTTACACATTTACCCGATTTAGAGCAAACATCCTGCATCAACCTGGTTAAATATACAGTCTCTCGAGGTTGTAAGTTTTTCGCAAGTATCACGAAACCAGTTTTACTAGTTTCGAGTACTTTGTCAAAACTATTCATTATTTTGGCAAGTTCTTTAAACGAATTCGATTCGGCAACCATTATGTAATTATTTTATCTATCCAATATATAGGAATTATTAAATCTCAAGCGATGTTGAGAAACTTTAAGTGACTTGAATTCAGGTAGATTTAGAAATATTTGTCTATTTTCTGATTCGATTTCTGCCAAGTAGATAATATTCTCGAAAGAAATGGTATCCGCATTACATAAAAAATCAAATTGTTCAGCGTAATTTTCGTTTAATGCACAAATAATGTGGTGGGGGTCATTTGCCAATAGGCCAATGTGCGAATGTTTAAAAGTCGCATAATTTGTTTCCAAATTACATAAACATTGTGATATAATTAAAAAATTTTGTTCAATACGTTTAATCCCATATCCCCCTTTTTTTTTTCCTTGCCTCTTCTTGATATAAATTATCTGGAAGTTTTGCCTCAAAGTTTAGAAAAAAAGTATAGTCATTCAGTGATGGTAAATTTTATAAACTGTACAAAAAGTTATAATTGGTTAATTTTATCGTGTTAACAAGAAAAAAATGTTTCGAATAATCATTTGTTAGGCTTTCTAAAATTGTAAAAGACCCTTTTTTTTATATTAGCACCACCTAAATTGTTATTGTTTTGAAAACTCTGCAAACTTCCCATATTTTAATTGAGTCCTATATGCCAATAAAAAATGTTACCTTTTTTTTGCAACACAACCTTTTTTTTTGCAACACGTAACCTTTTTATTTACACTATATCGAACTAAAAAAAATTTATGTTTGTATTTTTTATGTATATAAAATTATACTTTAAAAGGTTCAGTAGGTAAGTAACTTCGTTTATTATACCGGCAACATACATGGTGAAAGGTTTAAAATATCACAATAGTCCCTTTATTTTTTGGCTGTTCCTAGAAAATTTCCTCAGCAAACAAAAAAAAAACCCATTTCATAGAAACAGTTTTAGAAAACCTTTGGAAAAATCGTCAAGTATAAATTACGAGTGAAGCATGGCCTTCCGGCTAAACGAGACTGGAGCTTATGTTTTAGAGATGTGTTGAGTAGTAATGAAATGTGTTTATGGGCTCAACAAATTCCATGTGGAAATCTTGAGGACGAATTAATTACGCTTGTATATTCATTGCATTCCGAACCGAAAAACTGTGGAAAAAACGACAAATTTTACATCGGCAAAGTTAACTCTTTCAATGGAACAAGAACGTGTTAAAACAACTTTATTTGCATGGCTCGATGAGAATGATGGTGAGTTGGCTACACTTAAATACATAACGTTAAATGGTCCTGCCGGCAGTGGGAAATCTACATTATTGCGTGTTTTTCTCGAAGAAAAAAAAATACAGAGTTTTTTACACGACCCCACAACACATCATATTGCGAAATATTTGTCTCAACATGAACCTAGCAAATGGTTTGACATTATTGATCTTGACAAAATATCTACAGTGGTACAAGAATTGAGCAAGTTTTGCGATCTCGGATACAACACAGCTTCGTTTTTTGTGGAATGCAACAACGAATATTCAATTTCCTTCAATGCACCCATTGTTTTGTTTGTTGACGGATACAGTATGATCAGCGCATGTCTAACAAAATTTATAGTTGAATTTTTCCAAATGGTGAAGCACAGTTTTAGAAAACTATTGATTGTATTTTGTGGCGATCAGTATCAGCTAAAGCTACTTGTGGCAAACAAACCCAATGACATATCGCTTATTCGCCAATTGTGCATTGCTATGTTTTTCCTTATCACGCAGTTTAGGAACATGTATTCGACATACCAGGAATTTCTGACAAATTTAAATACTGCTCCTAATTGGAAGAAACTACCTGCACGTCATTTCGGGGTACACAATCGTAACCTGAGTTGCTTCACTCTGGATTTTGAGTATCCGGTAAAGTTGTTAGCAACTGTGATTGAGCTGAAAATCAAGACAGCTTCACAATTGGTACTCAGCGCAAAAGAGATTATGAACTGGGCGCAGGAAAACTTAGTAAAGTTTCCCGGATTTCATTTCTTTGCCTTTACAAATATCGAATCACGCTATTTCAATTTAAGCGTGTCGATTGCTGTTCTCGCTCAAATAAAAAAAAAATTCTAAAGGAATGTAGCTGCCGGCTTGACATGACTGAGATGGACAAAAAGAGTAGAATTTAAAAAATCGTTCCCGGTTCACTCCGATTTTCTATTCAAACGATAAAAAAACATTGATAACAGAGAAGAAGGAAAGCCTCAAACCCGCCTACTTGCCGCTAATCGTTGATGTTCCCTACCGTAGTTTAATTCATGTTCATGGAGTATGCATCGGTGAAGTTTTATATTGTTTGGGACATGTTGGAGACGAAATACTCATGTGTGACGAGGAAAAAAAACAATTTCTTTCTGATAACAAACACGTTTATTCTAAATGAATCTCTATACAATAGGTAAATTTGGCTTTCATCTAGCATGTGAAGCTACTAAAAACAGTAAACTCTTCTTATATGGCTTCCGCTTCAAATGACGTATGGAAATACAGTTCAGAGCAGTATAGGATTAACAATTGATAATGACATTTATGCAAATTTGATGGGATGTATGCTAGAAGAAATTTGTGCAGTCGTATCCAAAACAACAAACAAGAATAAAATGATATTTATTCAAGTGTAAATACTTTTTTGTTGCTATTGTAAATACATCAATGAATAAAAAAAAGTATTTTTTTCCTAGCTTGTTGTGATTTTCTGTCTTTATCCCTTTTTTTATCATACTTTTCCCAATCCCATGTGAAACATTTTTTTACATGTTGTATTTGTATATAAGACAATGAATAAAAAAAACAAAATATACACATTTACCACCATAGGATCTATTTTATTAATTGGAATTTTGGGATTTGATTTATAGAAATTTAAAAGTAAAATCAAATGCTCTGGGAATACACAATTTGGTGCGAGTACATCTTTCAGAGGTGCTGCTAATTCAGGAGCTGCAGCTGCTGGTAATTAAGTAAAACAATATTACGCTATGAAAAAAACAATAATAAAGTTGGTTCTGTATGTCACCGCAATTGAAGGGTGATATTAAATTTAATGATGCCTCAAGTGGCTGATACTCGATGGATGATTACATGTTCACTCTTATGATTAACATATTAAGATTGGCATGTGTCGTAATGGTTATAATTACAGGAATGAGTATGGATATGAAGATACATGAATTTCATCACAGTGGCGTAGCTATGTCCTGTCTTCTATGATATGTGATCTACTCTCTATGTTGGAGCGGGCGGTTTCCCTAGTTAATTGTAGTGCAATCACTGCTAAAATTGCTTAAAAATGATCCTATCAATTAATTCGGCTAGGGAGCCACTCGCCACTTTACACTTTCTGCTGGAATGTGATTCCCCATCTTTTGACACTACTTGGAACCACATCGCACTCTAGATTGAGCCATGGGGCCTGTCCACATCGTGCACATCGGAAAGCTGAGGGAATAAGTGGCGCCGCTTATCCTCCAATGGCTGTTGCATCTAACAGTCGTGACTTCCCGGGACACACTCATTTAGGCCACATATCCATTCATCATGAGAGTTTCCTCTCGTGATGAATGTTAAATATTATGACCCGCGGCCGTGAGTTACAGGCCGGCAAGAAAAGTGTAAACACCATTCTTGTCGACCTACACTGATAGATACTGCTACCTAATGTCTATCGGTCGAGTGGTGCTGTGTGGTTAATGCATCTGCGATGGAACAAACGGGCACAAGGAATATGTGGACGTCAGGAACACGTCAAAGTTATTCAGCTATAGGAAAGCTGGATTACATCCAATATTCACTCAAAGAGGTACTGATGCCTTTACTCAATTACGCTTAACTTCAAGCTAGAAAGGTGGTACTCTGCTTTGATGGAGCTTAAATGTCTTTGCTTGTCCAGATTCCTAACGTGCCTTCAGTCCCCCTACCAGGAGTTATATTTACCCTCTATATGACGACATCTCGATTTAGCTCTTTCCAAGCTGGGCTCATCAGGTGATGAAGTCGGATCATGGGAGGGGGTCTTCTCATCTTACAGGACACAGGCAGAGCCTCCGGCGATGGTGGTAAGATGGTGCGCAAAGCCACCATTTCTCCGAGCTTATATACTCCCTTCCTGACCTCGTAATCATTCCCCCAGAATTTGTTGTTCTACAACAACGGCTCGGCTGGCCGAGGTCGCTCTGATCCTTGCCTCAGCTCGCAGCTTACAAACCCTTGCAATATCGATATTTTTTTCAACACAACATATATACTGAAGGTTAAACACACAAACCAAACACAAAGACCACAAGAGGGGAAATGCAATTGAACTCCTAGCTGCCATTCGAGCTCTGTTATGTTGAGAGAGAAATAATGGTCCCGCAGTTGTGTAGAAAGAGAAGGGGACTCCCCTATGCCTGCACACCTGTCTCACTCTCTCGCTGTCCTTTGTCATACTACGCTACACCCCTCATTCCCTACACCGAGCCAGTGGATCTGACTTTAAATTAGCGTTCCCACATGACTAGAATTTAGTGCAGTACTGAAAGAGGTTGAAAAGTCAGCTTGAAAATAGATTTTGCGCGATTTTTTAAGAAAAGTTTGAAAATTGCCCTATTTTTCAAATGCTGTAGTGATCTTGCTCTTGAGTGTATGAAAATGTTTTGGGAATGATAGTTGTAGATAATTTTGTTCTCCCTAATATTGGAAATAACAAACAATGTGCTAGGAACAATAGGTACCGAGATATTTTTTTTAACCTACACTTATTGTAAGTGTTAGTTGTACATGCAAGGTAGGGTCGGGAACTATTGCATCACAGGGCTTAGCCTATTACAAATGTAGGAGAGGGAATCCCTGCAAGTAGGCATGCATCAAGGGCAGAGAGGGATCGGGCAGCCATGGCTTCAGTTTTGAGCCATGACCACCTCCCTAGTGTACTTTTAGTTAAAACAATAACTAAGAAGCGGCTGGGAAAAACTGGCATAGGCACCGTAAAAAACCCAGTCAACAGAAAATAATTCAAAATTGTTATATGCAATTTTAGAAAATACTACAGGAAACAGATGGTTATGAACCATGGTCTTTATTACTAGGAAGATAAATTCTAGTAGAGAGAGGTTTTTATTAGTAGGAAGATAAATTCTAGTAGGTAAGAACGTTAATATATAGGTAGGTTCATAGTTTACCTATTAAGCCACCATACACCACACCATAGACTAAAGTGAAGGTAGTCTTCTAATTTGTCTTCTTATCCGAAAATGTATGTGAAAAAGATATTACTTTGTAATATCTCGGGAATATTTTTTCCGACTTGTATACTCTGAGAACAGCATGGAAAAACAGAATTATCCAACAAAATTTCCTGAGGCATAACTTTCTGAGGCCAAATAAATAAAATTATATAAAATCCAAAGATTTTGTGGTTTTTTTGGCCAAAGAAAGTTATCACACAGGAAATGTTGAATAAATATGTTTTTCCATGTTGGCCTCAATACATACAAGTCAGAAAAAAATATCTTACCCACCTTTTGGAAAGTAACATCGTTTTCCCATACATTTTCGCTCAAGAAGACAAATAAGTAGACTACCTCATCTTTAGTCTATGGAGTGTTGCATGGTGACTTGATTGGTAAACTATGGCCATGTTCTGTTACCTTCACAATGAGAAATAAGCGCAGCGAAGTAATTCTGATACCTTCGCACAAGCACATCGTTGCACCTAGTACATCATTCTACTTCCTGCCAATCTCACACATAATTTGCACGAGGAAAAAGCACAAATGCTTCATATGTTGACGACACAGTGGTGGGAAATTGCCAGAAACGATCATAATTGGAGGTTAGCATCTGCGGGGACAAGGTCAAGTTTGTTGGTTTTAGGAAATGTGCGCATTGTTGATTGTACTGAATGATTCTGCAACTAAACTATATAATGCTAATGACGAACAAACCTGTTTTAGTGAAGTAAACCTGAAAGGATCTCCATAGGAAATCACATTTTTAAAAGGTTGCGAATTTAACTAACAGTAAGTTTTGTGTGTTTTAAAAATAATGTATTTGTAAACTATTACTATAATTATTGAAATGCATGTGGGCTAAAAAAGTTGCACTTTCAACACTTTTGTAGTGTGTAAATAAAAGACTTATAAATGCCAACCAAATTGATGTGTGCTCAAGTGTGGATACAACACAACACAAACTTGAGCACATGATGTCAGAGCACCCGCTGTAGAGTAGTAATATAAGATAGATCTTGTTTTTCATTTATGTATTTTAGGTACGGTTTTGCGTGTAATATGTAAACACGGGTTTTCATTTGTTTACGTTATTTAGGCAAGTAAACAGCCCCATTGCATTTCGGAGTAAGTAAAGTTTGTTTTTCAGTATTTCATTATGTATCATTCTCAATGTATGCCACCCTCACCTCATTCACCCAAATGTAAACAGTGTTCCATATGAAATGTTATTTCTAAGAATTATTTATGCATGTTCCAGCACAAGGTAAGGAACACAAAGGGTTCTTATGTATTTTGCAATGTTAAGAAAGTAGATCCACATGGCCCGCCGGCCCGCCAAACTCAGCTGGTGTGCCACGGCGTGCAAGCCAGTCAGCTACGAGCATCTCGGGGGTTTGGTTGCGTGGACCACGGCTCGGTTTTTCATGTAGTCGGACAGCCTTCAACTTTTGTTTTTCAATCATTCAATCTCCATAGTTTTAATTCACTGGAACCATTGTTCTTTAGCTGCCCGAGAATTCACCCCCCCCCCCTCTTCTCCAGTGCTTGCTTTGCCTGGGGAAACTTAAAACCTTGCATATAATTTTTACCAGCTTCGCGCCATTTTTTCAGCGTTACCTCACAGACAGGTTAAAGCCGTGCAGTGTGATTATGTATGTAAAGTGTAGGCCTGAGAGCCTAGGTAAATAAATGGCATAATTTACGCATTGAAAACTGTTCATGTGGACATTATTTCGTGGCCTTCGGGCTCTTCAGGGCACGGGCTCTTAGAATATCCGCACCTTTTTCACCCAGTGTCTTAATATGTATTTTCTTTATTCGTTAATGTGCAAGTATCTTGTGTGTAAATGTAGGCATGTGATAAGCCAATAAGTTACTGTGTCAACTTAATCGGCGAGCTTTTGTATGCCACAATATTACGTAACAGGGGTATGTGAGCTGACCCGAACAGGCCACTGTGCACTACGCATTTAGAATAATTGTATGGTGCATTTATAAGGAGCAGCAGTCCAGGATAGCATTGGTCATCGGCCGAACGACCCTAGAGGAAACCCCATCTCTACCGAATCACACAACATTGTCCACGATGTCTGGCACCCCAAGAAAGCAAACCTTCAAAATTTCACCACTCCTTAAATCCTGCTTCTACCCACTGATGCACCATGGTGCCACATCAAAACAAAGCTGTTTTAGCAGATTTTATTGACCGTAATACAAACATAACTTTGGATTAACTAAACATTTTAGATCAACACAAAAAAACTGTGGTCAATGCAGTAAACAACCACATCTACCAATACACTTAAAACAATACCAACTTAACATTGTGTTCAACACCCTGCCTCAATGTCAAGACTTTAAATACTACAATCTACTGCTATACTTTCACTTTTACTTCAAACCTAACATGTCCCTAAACGTGGCAAATTTTACCCTGCCTAAAGGCTTTGTCAGAACATCGCAGACTTGCTCCTCTGTGGGGACATACTCAATAGATACAATGTTGTTGAAAACTTTGTCTCTTACAAAAAAGACTTTGATGACCACATGTTTCAGTTTGTGGTGAAGCTGAGGGTTTTTGCATAAATTTATAACAGACTGATTGTCTTCAAACACCTTTACAACAACGCTTGATCATACCAAGCTTTCATACTAATTTTTGAGCCAACAGTCTTCATTTGTGACCATGCTTAATGCTAAAAATTCAGACTCGGTGGATGACAAAACAACATTAGATTGTTTCCGAAACCTAAAAAACAAATCCACCAGTTGACTTTCTATCTGATCTGTCACCTGTCCAGTCAGAGTCTACAAACCCTACTATACTGTCTGTGCAGTTTTCATTTTGATAAATACCATACTTAGTTTTAGGATTCCTTTTACATAGCACAGGACATGCTTTAGAGCTATCCACAAATCCTCACTAGCACATGATTGATACCTGCTTAAAATACTGATAGCTAAGCAGATATCTGGTCTGGAACATATCATAGCATACATCAGTGAGCCTATAACTTGTCTGCACCTTGTTTCAATTCAGTGACTCTCTGATTTGGTTCTATTTAACATGCTATGGTCAAAAATCTCTTCCATAGGAGTGTTATATTGAGACATACTACATTTCTGCAGTAAATTTTCAAGATAAGTAGTCTGATTTACAAACAAGAGTGCCACCCCTCACATTTGGTGAAATATGCATTCCCAAATAATGACAAATTTGCCCTAGATCTTTCATTTTGAAATGTTTGCTCAACAATTCTTTTACAGATACCACCACCTGCTCACTATTAGAAGCTACTAACAAATCATCAATATATAACAGCAAGTATGTTTTGCAATTACCTTGAATTTTGGCATACAGACAATATTCATAATCACAACTCACAAAGCCTAACGGTTTCATTATACCATGAAACTTTTCATTCCAATTTTATTATTTTTTTGGTTAGTCTTTCAACCCGTACAAAGCTTTCTTTAATTTACATACTTTCCCTTTTACTTCCTTTTTATGTTCACAATAACATCCCTTTTTGTAAAGAAATATACACATCAACTTTTAAATCCCCATACAAAAATGCACATTGATGAATTGTGAGGTTTTGCTCACTACAAAAAAAAAAAAAAAGGAAAAATCTTACTTATGTTAACCTTGCACTGGACTATAACTTTCAGGACATAACAAATTTTGTTGAAATCCCCTTGCCAATAACCTCGCTTTATAAGACACTAATTTTTTTTACGTCTGTTTTATGTCTGAAAACCCATTTACAATCAATAACAGTACAGTCGCTAGGTTTAGTTACCCATTCCTATATATAATTCTCTCTCAATGCTATCAGCTCCCTTACCATAGCTTCCCTCCATTTGTTACTATATACACTAGACACTGCTCCGTCAAATGTTTTGTGGTTATCATCAGCCATGTTACACAAATCAAGATGATAGTCCTCAAGAAAGGATGGCTTCTTAATGTTTCTTCTTGGTCGTATATTGTAGTGTTCTCCCTCGATGCTCTCATTTTCCGTTTCTGTTGTAGCAATCCATCCTAAACTATCATCACATCTACTATCATGTATACCTGTCTTTTCATTTACACCCTCCTCCACTTCCTGCACACTGTCTTCTTTCTCTTTCCCTGCACACCTTCCAGTGTCATCCCCTATAGACAAAAACTCTTTTTTTTATTTCTTGTCCTCTGTTTTGCTCCTCTACTTCATGCAACTCGTGTAGCAGGAAGACAACATCACGATGCACTTCTACCTTGTTGCTAAATGGAATAAACACTCTGTAGCCTTTGACATCTTCATCATATCCCAGAAAAACACCTGTCTTATTTTTCGGATCTAGTTTCAATCTTTTCTCCTTTGGCATGTGATCCACACACATGATCCAAAAACTTTTAAGTCGTTCAAGTTAACATCCTTTTTTGTAATAGGCTTCATAAGGAGTTTTGCCTTCAACGGGACTTGGACCTGATCGGTTGAGCATGTAGGCTGCATTGCATATTTCTTTGGCCCAAAAAGGCTTGGGCATACCCCCAAGCATCGTGCGGGTAGCTTCCACTAACGTTCGCATCTCTCTTTCTGCTATGCCATTTTGTTGGGGCGTGTACACAACACTTCTTTGGTGCACAATCCCAAATGAGTGTAGTATTTGTAATTCAGTTTTAGTAAACTTTAGACAGTTGTCGCTTCTCAGCTGCTTAATTTTACATTCAGTCTCCTTTTCTGTTTTTGTAATATATTTCTTGATGCACGATTTCACTTCAGACTTGTGTTTCAGGAAATAAACTTTTCTATATCCTGAGTAGACATCCTTCAACAATAAAAAGTACTTTACACCACCAAGTGATGGGCTTTTCATTGGACCACATACGTCAGCGTGCACTAATTCCAGCCTCTCGGTCGCTCGAGAAACACTGTTTTGAAAAGGCAGGCGATGCTGTTTTCCAGGCAAACACTTTTCAAATACAAAATTTATGCTATCGTCAATTATGTTTATACTTTTCCTATTTAATAATGATTTAACATGCTGAAAATTTGGATGGCAAAGTAACTGATGCCACACACTTAATTTTTCAATACTTTTCGTCTCTCACATAACATTCAGAAATGTCAAAGCCAGTATTGCTGCCCTGCTTAGATACACACAAGTTACTCAGATTAGATATGGTGCCAGTGTCTTTCATCACTGATTTGGACAGCTCAGAATGTGTTTCAGTTTCTAAAAAAATATTTGATATAGTTTGTTTACACGTTTAGCAACTGTACGAACTTCCCTTGTGTCATTTACAAAGTTGCATTGCTCATTGTTGGGCACTAAATGAAGGCCTTTGTCCAATACACAAACAACTGAAAAAAGATTGAATTTTAACTGTGGAACATAAAGGGCATTTATTAATATAGTCTTTATGAATTTCACACCATCCCATGCATACAACCACACTGTTCCATGTCCTATCACACCTAAAAGCTTTCCATCCCTAACAGTTACTTTACTTGAAAACTGTTTGTTTTCAAAAGACTTAGACAAATGTTTGTCACAACACATTATTTGCTAGCTCCGGTGTCCATATACCAGCACTTATCATTCAGTTCCTGTTCTGCACTGAAGGTCATGAAAGCATTTACTTCATATTCTCTATTTTAATATTTAGCCCTCAACATCCTGCAGTTTGCTATCAAATTACCTCGCTTCTTGCAATAGTGGCAAGTTCTTGTTTCCTTTTTTTGCCACAGAACCTGGCCTAATGTCCATCCTTTCTACAACTGTAACATTTTCTTGAACTGCTGTTGCTGTCACTGACCAGTGATATCACTTCTTCATCTCTCGAACCTACTCTTTATTCTTCAATCAGAGGCCTTGATGCAAGATCTTGCACAGATTGCATTTCAAGTGGCACAGACTGCCACACTGAACGAAAGTGTTTGAGCTTCTCGGGTAAATCAACATTTTTTCTGAAATTGGTTCTCTTGTTTGTTTCAACTTTACCCTAATTTCTTCCAACTTAGGCATGAAAGTCGCTACTGAATCCTCCTTAAACCCTATTAGGAAGAACTTTTGTTGAAGCAAATGAACACTTACAGCAGATTCCTTGTCATAGAATGACTACAACTTCGACCACATTTCACAAGAAGTAGTACAAGATAAAATATGCTTGAGTGGTCCTGATTCCATGCTTGTAACAATAAGTTGGGCCATTGCATCATTCTGAACCCACACCTTTTTATTCTCTCCCTCTAGAGGTTCAGCTTCTGCAACACTAACAATTCCGAAAAGTCTTCTTCCTTTCAGAATAACCTCCATCTGGAACTTCCACACTGCCCAGTTGTCTCCTCCAGACAACTTTAAACTCGAACTTAACTCCACGATCATAAACTGTCGAATCCTCGTTATGCTGCAGCTACAAAAGGCGACACGAAATGACGCCGACGCCAGTCCACTCTCAAAGCGAAGTGTCGAGTAAACAACTGCAACTACCAGTACACTAAAAACAATACAAACTTAACATTGTGACCAACAGTAAGGTTAACTTCAGCTAAAGTGTGTGTGTGTGTGTGTGTGTATTACTGCTTCTGCACGAATACAAGCGACGTATGTATCGCGTTTTGATTTTTCATTGAAGTTAAAATTTTCGAAGGTACAATAATTTGAATATTATTTCCATACTAGCAAAATTTTCTACTGCTTCATCTAAACATCAAAAAAAATCCGTCTCATTAAAGACGTTAATCTAAAGACCCTTCAAGCAAATGTAACTAGACGACAATAAATCAGGTTGGAATGCAGTGAGAAATTAATAAAGCACGTCCGCTCACACTCTTCTAACATGTTTGGTCCGCTTATAAAGCTGCCATATACCGACACCAAGAAACCTCTGAACCTCTAGAAAACAACAGCACCTATTTTCCAGCTTATCTTAGATTGTTGATTCAGAAACAGATGATACATACATACATACACTCGCAATTAGGCTACTGCCTGGTGGCGAGCTCTCTCCCCTCTCCTTCACCGAAACAACTACTTTCCCACTCCCTTCCTAAAATTACCAAAACCTTTCACATATACCAATTCCTTCCTCAACACATTCCACTGCCTCACAGACCTCACAAGCATGAACTGCCTACCCAGCTCCGTTCTCTTCCACACCCTCTGAAGCTTTCCAGTGTTGTTTCCTCTTCATCTAAATACTCTCTTACTTAGCTTGCAGTGTAGCTCTCCCCATTCTCCCTCTTCATTCACCACCCTGTACACCCTGACTAGCCGTTCAACATTCCTCCTGTCCTTCAATGAGCTCCATCCCATTTCTTTCATCATCACTGATGGCCTATCGTTCCCTTTTTCATCATCATCCTGCCCCTGCCTTCTCCACATACCCTTCTCCCATCTTACTGTCCTCTGTGCCTTTTCCAGTTCTCGCACCTCCACCTTCACATACGGGTCCCATACTGCTGCAGCATATTCTAACCTTGGCCGTACCATTGTAACATATGCCTTCTCCTTCACCTCACAGCTGACTCCATTCAGCACCCTTCCCAGCATACCCAGAGCCCTTCTTCCCTTTGCAACCACCCACTCTACCTGTTTTTTCCACCTGAGGTCTCCCTGCAGTACAATCCCTAGATACTTATATTCTGCTGCTTCTTCTATCTCTTGTCCCTCCCATCTGCACATGTCCCTGCTTATCATCTTCTTCCTTGTGAACCTCACTACCTTAGTTTTTCTTACATTTATCTTCATTTTATTTTTTCGGTCCACAACCATATTTTATCAATGTCCGCCTGCAAATTTCTGCCCCCTCTCCCGCCTCAGTATATGCAACACAATTGTCTGCAAACAATCTGATTTTTCCCTTAATCTGCAAATCATGTCGTTTACCATTATGGTAAATAACAAAGAACCCAGCACGCTTCCCTGTGGTACCCCTGACGTAACCTCCTCTTCCTCTGATATCGCCTCCCCACTTTCACCCTCTGCCTTCGCCCCCTGAAAAAGTCCCCTATCCATTCCACTACCCTCCTGTCCAGTATCAGCACCTCCACTTTCCTCATCAATGTCCCATAAAGCATCTTATCAAATGCCTTCTCAAAATATACGGAGCAGGCATCCACCTGCTCCCCTCACCCAACTACCTGCACCAGATCATCTAATAACCCAGCCAGCTGAGTCCCACATAAGTATCCCCTCCTGAAACCATGCCGAGACTCCTCCAACAAATTCCTATTGTTCATAAGCCTAACCAAATACTGCACCACCAGCCTCTCCATTACTTTTTCCGTACTTGATTTGAGACTCACCGGTCTATAGCTGACAGGCCTCCCCCTATCCTCTCCCTGCTTGTGTATAGGCACCACCATAGCATCCTTCCAATCTTGTGGTAACTTCCCCACTCCTAATGACTTTTGAAACAGCACCTCTAAATATTTCACCAACTCCCTGCCGCCAAACTAGTGCTGCGTTTCCTATCCCATCTGGACCGCCTGCCTTACTGCTCTTCAAACCCCTAATTACCTTTTCTATCTCCCACTCCCTCATCTTAAACTTACTATACACCCCCCCCCCCACCTCGAACACTATTTGTCCCCCTATTCCAATCCTCATTTGCCTCAAAAACTGACAATTACTGTCCTGGCAGCATCTCCTATATTTCATGGTCATTTGTCGTATGCATACTATCCCTTCCTGTTAGCAGAGGGATCCCTTCCTCTCCTCCGCTTAACCTCCTATCATACTTAAACAATTTCCCCCATTCCTTGCCTTTCCTTCTTCCATCATGTTCCCAAGAAATACATTCTTTGCCTGTTTGCTCATCCTTTCAAGCTCCCTACCTATTTGTTTCATCATTTCTTTATCTCTTATTATTCCTTCATTTCTCCACGTGGCATGTAATTTTCTGCACTTCCTCTTTATTTTCAAAATCTCCTGTCCATAATATGAGAGGTCTCCTCCCGTCCGTAACCTTTTCTACACCCTCCTCCATAGACCATTTTTAAACCTGTCTCTCAGGAATATTTCTACCCCCTTCTTGTCTCCTCACCCATACTGCCACACCAACCTTTCTACTGTTTGCTCTTCTCTCATCCTGCCAATCATAATTTCTACAGCTGGGATATGATGGTTACTTATACCATCCAATACTATTACACCAACAAATTCATTCCCAGGTCTGACCAACACCATATCCAACACTGACCCAACAATCTCCTCATTGCATCTTGTAGGTGTTTCTACTACCTGGACTAATCGTCTATTGACTGACTGTGCTGCAATTCTCTGCATCATGCTACCAATTCCTTCGGCACCCTCTATCCATTTCACCCCTGGCATATTCAATTCCTCTGCTACAACAACCCACTGCCTGTCCTTTAGTCTATCGACCCTGTCCTTGATCATCTCAACTGTCTGCCATCCCTGTCCTGGTGGTCTATACTCTGCCAGCATAGTAATTTTCCTATTACTACCAGCACTCAATTTAATTTCCATTACCTCAACATCCTTACTAACCCATTCTACCACCCCTTTTAGCCCTTTCCTTACACATGCCATTATTCCTTCTCCTCTCCTATCCCTGTCTCTCCTGAAGATGGTGATCCTGCCTACATTAATTGTCCAGCACTTTCTCAGTCAGCCAAGTCTCCACCACTACCACTATATCCGCCCCATAAACCTTCAACCTTTCCCCAGAAGCTCTCTAGATTGTTGTACACACTCCTGCAGTTCACCACCTTTATCTCTATACTATTACTCTGCTTTACCATCCTATGTTGCTGACCCCCTATCTCCACCCCTGGGGCCTCGTCAATGCTCTCCTCTCCCTTTCTCTCCACTTCTATTACCTTGCTTCTAACTGATTGCTATTTCGCCAATTGCTGCTCTGCTCTGGCCCTCTCTATGCAGCCAGTTACTTCCCTACCTATCAGATCACCTAGAATCCTCCTTCCCTGCTCTGTCAAGTGAACCTGGTCCCTCCCTACATTTTCCCAGCCTACCCATTTCCTACTATCCTTAAATCAAGCCACCAAATCCCTACACACCCTCTCATATACGTCACTCCCAGCCACTCCCTTCCTATAGGATACTCCTTTCCTAACCAGCACGTCACTGACTACTGCCCTAGCTGCAGGGAACTCTTCCTGCACTTTCCTCAGCAATCCCCTGAGGTCCTGTTCTACCTCCTGCCCTACCTCCCTTCGAGCCAGGTCATTTCCCCCTACATGAATTAGAACAACCCTTGCCACCCTGCTACCTCTCATACTACTAACCCTTTCCTCCAAATCCCTGGTATTTGCCTCCTCCTCAAATGCTGTTTTGTACGTAGTTCCCTTCCTGAATTCTCTCAGATCCACCCCCTTTACAATAGAGCTGCCTAGAAAAACTACATCTGGCTCCTTTCCTACAACATGTTCCTGATTTGTGGCTCTTTCAGCCACCTGCCTATCCTTGTCTACTTCGTCTCTTACCTGATCCCTGTCTCCGGCCTCCTGCAGCACCCTTGTTTCCCTACCTTTGACCAGCCCTCCTCTTTCCCCTCTGGCCCTGAACTGTCCACTTTGTCCTGCTTGTTGGTTTTTGCTCATACCACACTTGTAAGCCTCAGCAGACTGCTTCCTACCTTCTAACACTGCCTGTTCCCTGCTTTATGTTTCCCATTCCTCTATTCCTGATTGCTTCCTGCCTATTATTATCACCTTATCCCTTGCTAATATTTTTTGCTCCTCTAACCTTATTTGCTGTCTTATGTCTCCTACTGCCTTATCCCTTTCTACTGCCTCCAACTTCTCTATCCTCCTCCTTAATCTCACCACCTCTATTTCTGCCTCCCTTCTCCTCTGCCTTTCCTCCTGCAGTCCTACTTGCATTCTGCCTATCTCTTCCTATCTACTCAGCTTTTCCTCCTGTGTACTAGTTTGCATTTTCTTTAGCACCTCTTTTACATCTTCCAACTCCTCTTCTAATGTATCCACCTTCATTTTTACTCTACTCTTACCCATCTCAGTCCTGACCTTTTCCTCTATCCTCTAAACCCTATGTATCATTTCCCTCTCCTTCTTGCTCATCAAATCTACCATCTCCTCTTTACACCTCTTCTCCTTAGCCACTTCCATCCTTGTCACTGGCACACACTCTACAAAGCTTCCCCTCAGCATATTCCAAATCCATTTTTTTAAAAGATAATTTAACTAACTTAAAACTTAAACTACTCTCCCTTATAAATTAATCAAATACCTATATATACACACATTTTCTTTACTAGCCTAACTTACACCATACACCCTTTACCCTCGTATAATAACAAAGGCCTCGCCCCCGTGCACATAATCGGACACTACTCCATCCTTATAACTAATTACCACATAGAACACTAATCTTAATTCTAACTATACCTCAAACTACTCCTCCACCTATATTAAAACCTACTGCTAGAGCTAATGACTAGCCAAAACAACCTTAAATACAGAACGACACACTCTGTAGTCGGTCTGTGGCGGCCATTGCCAACCTGTGATGTTAATCTGCTGTGTGTACGACGTTGGTCTTAATATATACTCATGGTGGCTGTTGAATATTTAATAATCGATTTATATTATAATGTCTCGTTTACATATAGGAGAATTGTAATCAAGTGATTACTTTAAAATCGTACGACAGGATCACTGGTTTACCATCGCCGTATATGTAAATGTCTTGCCATTCGTAAACAAAATGCTAAAATAACGCGCCGAAAATAGAGCAAGTTGTTCCGTTCTCTATTCCATCATTAAACGCATGAAGTAACGGAACAACAACTGGTGGCTATGCTGTTGGTCGCATCAGTGCAGAGAACTGAACATGGCCTATGACCCTACCTAGATATTAATGTCTTTACCACTAAATTGATGTCTTTGACATATTTAGTAAACATGGCGGTTGGCGATCGTGAAACAGTATTAAATAAAAATGAGTTTTATTGGGATTTTTCAATTATGTATATTGTGTATGAGGTGACTCTGAAATGACCCATAAAGATAGATTTTTGAGCTTTTAAAGTAGGATGTTCGAGAAAATTGAAGCAATCTACAGTGCACCCATGAACAATACGTATTAGGTTAACTAAAACTTTATTTTAACATGTGTTCAAATGTTCAACTGATGAGGAATGCCATAATTTTATACTTAGTGTTGTCGAGTGCATGTTAGGACGTTTGTGTTTTGTCTTAATATTTTTTGAAAGACTACGTCGGCTGTAGATGTGTTGTGATAAAAACTGTTGGACTAAATTAACAGGCTTTGCGCCCCGACGTTGACAGGATTAGCATTGGTTATACAAATCTACGGAGTCACTTACGGTAGTCTGAACGTTTTTGCTTTTGGTGGAGCTGCAATGACAAATCTAGAACCATGTGTGAGGTATGTAAAACTGCTCCATCAGTTTTAATTGGTAATGGAAAATGGTAGTGTAAATTTGTGTCTTACAGACTAGGGAACTTTGAATTGTCAGGGATTTTATGTAAAGCAGAAACAAATTCCTGAAAAAATGAATTTTTGGGTAATAATTTTTGAGAAAAGTTTATTAGGCCTACTAAAGGATAATATTATTTATATTAACAGTACTTACTAAGAAATGCAGTAGAGGGACGATGATGATCGGGGAAACTGTGAGTATAATCACGTAACAGAGGGGGACATGACACAGGACAAGTTGCAGAAACGGTGCTAAAGTTTTACGCTATAGGTATATGTTTATACGCATCTTTAAATACGTCTCACCAAATTTAGGCCCTACAAAATTAAAGTCTGAAAATATTTTATTACATAATTCATATAACTATAGTAATTTTACTTAAATTAAAAGTGCCATATTTACCATCCCTATTATAACGACTGGGAGGCACATTGGCACATGATTTGAATAAAACATATTTACAGGTATATAATAAGTTAATTAAAATTATGGAGAAACTAACGGTAAATGTTAAGAACAGCGGTTTTTTCCGAGAAAAAATATATATTTTGACGGAAAGTGGTATAATTCTACTTTACTAGTTACACAGAACACATATTTACTAGAGGCATCAAGATTTTATCAATACACTTCACGAAAACAATAGTGGGGAGGGCCATGAAGATTGGGGAAATTGTGGGTTAAAACGTAAAAATTATGCACGTAATCGAAATATTTTATCACTTAAATACGTTAAATTGCGAAAAGACCTCTTCAAATAATACCTAACTCGGTGCATAATTGTTGGCTATGCTTGAACAGTATTTTTCAGTGCGAGGGAGCTACACTTGAACATCGTTTATAGTCAACTCCAAGCTTCATGTATGCAAAAGCACTTTGCTAGTGGTATAGATCATAGAGTTTGTTTACTTTATATTTTCTTGGTCTTGTGTATTTCTATATGCTGAAAATAATTGTGTTCCATTTGCCTCAGCTCATGGTACACAACCTCACACTCAACCCTCTTTTCTACCTTTCTTAAAAGGACTCGAGATAAAGAGGGGTTAATTGAACATCATCTTTAGAAACAATTCAACAGAGCAGGTATGTTTTGTTAATCTGAGTGCAGTTAATCTTATCCAGAATAATTGGAAAGGGTCTCTATTACTACTTGGACAAAAACTGATAATTTCAGAACAGCTGTCTTCTCTAAAGACTCCAGAGATCAATCATCCTCCAAGTATTCTTAACATTAGTAATTTTCTTTTAATCCTGGGTAAACCTTCAAAAAAATATTAATTTAAAACATTTTTCAACACCACGCAGCTAATAAAATTTTATCTGTAACACCACTCCGCTATAAAATATTTGCCTTTCCAAACCCCCCTTTATTTGGATACCACTATTTCGCCCTACCACACAAATGGCGAAAGTTTTAATTTCTCACAGTACCAGTTTTAATTCATGTCTCAAGTATTTGTCTATATCGAAACATTTATTTTTTCAGCATCCTTATGCCTCACTTTTTCCTTGATAGCACCCTTTAAAAATCTCTACAAACCAGGAGACACCCACCCACCCACCCCATCCCCTCCAAAAACAATACATTCCTAAAGTACACACTTTTCCTCCCTTTCACCTTGCAGGATGATTACAATTATATATAGAATATAATTCTGCCTACAAATATACCAAAGTCCCTTAAAACCTGAGAAACGCCCGCAGGAGTTTTGGTATTTTTTAATGTTTGGCTTCTTTGCAAATTTTCCTACAACACCCACGAAAACAATAGGTAAAACCCACTGCATTCACTCACACAACCATCGGGCATCAACATCCAGCACAACACCATCCAGGTCATTCAAGGCTAGAGATATTCTTCCCACCAATCATGGCTGCCCTCAATACTTTCATACACTCCATCTACAGTGAAGGAAGACTTGAGATAATTCTCCCCACCGATACCAAGGTAAAGGCAGTGCCTCCTTAACTCCAATAGACTCCAAACACACCAATATGGTGGAGGAGCAAACAATGGATATTCTTCCTACCACTGAGGTGCATCCTTTCTTCCACCCATGCATTCCATTTCCAAACACTGGTACATCATACATACAACACCAATGTTCCCAGAAAATAGTGAAAACATAGCAAAATCCAGTTTAACGCAATCTTCTTCACCGCTGTAGAAAGTCTCAGTTTACTCTCTTGCAGACCAAAGCACACGTTTTCCCCTCTTGGATGAGTTACAGGATTCCAGCGCTCCCAATACCTTAATTTGTCACTGTTTGATCAAAATAAACACAACCTCTTTATTCCTATTTCACTACTTCCGGGGAAAACAATATTCACCGTGAGAATATGGGTGTCGTGGCATCTCATCCTATCCCTGAGGTTTGAAAACTGCGCCCGAACTGCTAGCAAAACATTTAGCTTCAACTTGCAATTGCTTGCTCCAGCTAAGTTCACACTGTCGGCCAACACAGCCTAACTCGATTTATTCTCAGCTGTAACTATGAGAGCCAAATTTCTACGTCCAAATTTCACACGTGACACACTTTCAGGCAAAGTGCCACGTGGTTAGAAAATTTGACTAAGTTAAATTTCACCTCTGCCATAAACTAAGTCCTGCTTTTCCATCCATTATGAAATTTTTTCTAAGTCCCGATTCTTCACTCTCTATGGCTAAGTCACACACTACCAAACCTTGATTTTGTTCTAGTTTTGGTTCGCAATAGCAAATATTTTCAAAGTCCCACTAGCAGTCATACTTAACTTCTCACAAGCGCAAAATCTCTTGAAGTTTTTTCTCTCTGGCGGAACCACATCACCCTTAAGCTACTACCAGCACGCCGGCTGGGGACAATCTCCCTGAAGCAGCTCGCATACGCAAATTTATACGTGCAAAATCCTTACTCCCTGTCATCTCCTCCCCAAGAGGCCTGCACTCCAGCGCCACTTTTTCGATTGGCGCACACTCTATTTGATGCCAGCACTGCCTTTATCAAATATACTTTTCACACTGGTGCGAAACCTGGTACCCAATCTCGGGCAAGCAACATAATTTGCCCCTTAATTCTAGCAGCTGCAACTAGACATGCCACATTGCTAGACTGGTACACGGATGCCGGCCACCCAAGTGTCTTCTCGCTGCAAAACAAACATTTCTTATAGTATCTCACAATGTGACGATCACCCTGTCACAATTGCTTGTTTTTTTGTTTACATTTTTCCTTCTCATTTTAGCCCCAATGTTAATTTTATCAAAGTGATCAGAAGTATATCACCTCTTATATAGTTAATGTAAAAATTAAGTTTTGCAGTTATGTAGTTTTTCTTATTTTTATTTGTGCTGTTGATATGAGCTCAGTTGTATATTTAAGTGTGAACAAGGTAAAACATGTGTTTTTTTTAGCATTCCATCTCTATACTATCTCTACTCTCCCTATACTACGAAGATGAACAGACGTACCTAATTTAGGGTGCAAGCATATTGCGAGATTGTAGTGTCTGCCAGCCTAAGGGTAGGGTAATTCCGGCATAGGAGAGTAGCCTCAGTTTGTAGGTTTGTGTAAGGCATGTGGAGGAGAGGACTGAACATAATATTTTAGTTTATTAGGGCATATTGAAGATGATGCCATCTCCGCCGTTGAAGACTGACGTAAGATCTACTCTATCTGGTCATGAACAATTTGCAACTTCACTTAGTCTGCAGAGTCGTAAAAATATTTTTTACAAAATTAGTTTGTCAAGAGTAAAAATTTTAATAATTTTGGTAATATAAATTAACAGTTGAAGATGGATTTAAATTTACCATTTTGGAATGTTAGAAATTGCTATTAAGGGTGTATATGAACTGTCCAAAGGCCATAATCTAGAGTTTCAAAATTGTTTTTACCAAAAACTTGAGCTAAACCTGGTACGTACGCTATGTCCGAAATGGCAAATTTTGGGAATTAGGGTTTAGGAATTTAGGTTGGATGGTTTCGAACGGCTTGTAACAGCGCTACATGTGACAAAGGTGAAACTACAGGCTTGTGGAATTTCAACAGTATTTTGTTTGTCACCCGATCAAGAAATAAAATAAAATAACCTTCTCCCAAGCATTTTCACGACCGTGTTGTTTTTTGAATAACGTATCATATATCTTCCTAGCTGATATCATTCTTCTCGTCATTTCTTCGCTCCCTGCAATTAACATTCCTTTTCAAATAACAAATCACTTTTTTTAAAAATACAACATACTAACTTTTTTTAAAAATAACTTTATATTTATCCGTGATAATCCATTTTTTACGTGCATGTATTGTGCAGCATTTCAAGAACATTAAATACTGACGTTTCCATCACAGCGTGGAAAATAAAACGTAAACGAACAACAGCAGACTATTTTATGGACCTATTTGGGGATTTAGTATACTACTTCACCTCAGTAAAATCAAACCCTAAATCCCCAAATAATTAGGGCCTAAAATTGGTCATGTGATTGATTTAGTAACCTAAATCATGGTCTCGTAGCCATTTCGGACACTGCTTTAATTACGTACGTGCAATGGAAAATGTGTTAAACAGTATCTGAGCCAGATCTAGTATATTTCACTCACGTAATTGGTCTGTTGTAAATGTTCTCATGAGAGGTGATTACTATAATTCATACTACTAACTTGATTGCGACAGCAAGTTTTTCAATCAGAACATCAAAATATCAGTTTTGGTTTCTACTTAAAATAATAATATCCAAAGTCTAATTGAGTCATGGTACAAACCTGTTTTATCAATGCAAGTAGTAGAGAAATGAAGGGATGATAAGATCTAAAGAAATGATTAAACAAATGGGTAGGGACCGTGAAAGGAAGATCAAACAGGCAAAGAATGTATTTCTGGGGAACATGGTGGAAGAAGGAAAAGGCAAGGAATGGGGGAAATTGTTTAGGTATGTTAGGCGGTTAAGGGGAGGAGAGGAAGGGATCCCTCTGCTAACAGGAAGGGATGGTAGGCATTTGACAAATGACCAAGAAAAATCGGAGATGCTGCAAGGACAGTACTTGTCAGTGTTTGAGGCAAAGGAGGGTTGGAATAGGGGGACAAACAGGGTTCGGGGGGTGTATAGTAAGTTTAAGATGAGGGAGTGGGAGATAGAAGAGGTAATTAGGGGTTTGGAGGTCAGTAAGGCAGGAGGTCCAGATGGGATAGGAAATGCAGCACTAAAGTTTGGAGGCAGGGAGTTGGCAAAATATTTAGAAGTGCTGTTTAAAAAGTCCTTAGGAGAGGGTAAGTTACCACAAGATTTGAAGGATGCTATGGTGGTACCTATACACAAGCAGGGAGAGGATAGAGGGAGCCCTGGCAGCTACAGACCGGTGAGTCTCACATCAAGTACAGGAAAAGTAATGGAGAGGCTGGTGGTGCAGTATGTTGTGAGGGTTATGAACAATAGGAATTGATTGGAGGAATCCCAGCATGGTTTCAGGAGGGGATACTTATGTGAGACTCAGCTGGTTGGGTTATTAGAGGATCTGGTGCAGGTAGTTGATGGAGGGGAAGCAGGTGGATGCCTGCTTCATAGATTTTGAGAAGGCATTTGATAAGGTGCCCCATGGGACATTGTTGAGGAAAGTGGAGCCGCTGATACCAGACAGGAGGGTAGTGGAATGGACAGGGGACGAAGGCAGAGGGTGAAAGTGCGGGAGGCAATATCGGAGGAAGAGGAGGTTACGTCAGGGGTACCATAGGGAAGCGTGCTGGGTCCTTTGTTATTTACCGTAATGGTAAATGACATGGGTTTGGGGATTAGGGGAAAAATCAGATTGTTTGCAGACGATTGTGTTGTATATGCTGAAGTGGGAGAGGGGGGCAGAAATTTGCAGGCGGACATTGATAAAATATGGTTGTGGACCGAAAAAAATAAAATGAAGATAAATGTAAGAAAAACTAAGGTAGTGAGGTTCACAAGGAAGAAGATGATAAGCAGGGACATGTACAGATGAGAGGGACAAGAGATAGAAGAAGCAGCAGAATATAAGTATCTAGGGATTGTACTGCAGGGAGACCTCAGGTGGAAAAAACAGGTAGAGTGGGTGGTTGCAAAGGGAAGAAGGGCTCTGGGTATGCTGGGAAGGGTGCTGAATGGAGTCAGCTGTGAGGGGAAGGAGAAGGTGTATGGCACAATGGTATGGCCAGTGTTAGAATATGCTGCAGCAGTTTGGTACCCGTATGTGGAGGTGCAAGAACTGGAAAAGGTGCCGAGAAAGGCAGCAAGATTGGTGAAGGGTAGGTGGAGAAGGCAGGGGCAAGATGAGTGAAGGGTAGGTGGAGAAGGCAGGGGCAAGATGGGTGAATGGTAGGTGGAGAAGGCAGGGGCAAGATGGTGAGGAAGAAGGGAACTGTAGGCCATCAGTGATGATGAAAGAAATGGGGTGGAGCTCATTGAAGGACAGGAGGAAAGTTGAACAGTTGGTCAGGATGTACAGGTTGGTGAATGAAGAGGGAGTATGGGGAGGGCTACACTGCAAGCTAAGCAAGGGGTTTTTAGAGGAAGAAGAAACAACAGTGAGAAGCTTCAGAGGGTGTGGAGGAGAATGGAGTGAGGTAGGTAGTCTGTGAGGGAGGAATTGGTATCTGTGAGAGGGGTTGGTAAATTCAGGAAGGGAGTGGAAAAGGAGTTGGTTGGGTGAAGGAGAGGTGAGAGAGCTCGCCACCGGGCGGTAGCCTAATTGCGAGTGTATGTATGTATGCATGCATGGCGAACATTTACAGATGTAGTAAAATTATGTCTGCAGCTTTCTTGGTTGGACAGATTTTACATGATTTGGCAGTAGCTATATTTCTTTCATACAAATCATATGAAATTTTATGTTTGTTTTTTGGATGCTTTATTTTCAGTGAGAAAGATCTGGTTTCTTGTATTATCTCAGGTAAAACTACAAGGTTTGCCGAGCAGACTAATCAGCGTTATGGGTTTACAAACAAACTCTGGTGTTTTTTAAGATTCACGATAAAAAGTGATTTCAGTATACATGTTTGCAGTTTTTGCATGGAAATTCCTGTAAAGGGGACACTGGTATGCATGGCGTCATCTCTTCCCTCCCTCCCCTTTCTCCATTACAGGTGCCGGGTGCCTAGAAAGGCATCGCTACGTATGGCAAGCTGATTATTTCCTTACTGTACAAACACCCTTTCTATTTAAACTGAAAATGATTGTTGTGGATAAAATGTGATATAAAACTTGTGTATATTTTTGCTAGGGTCATTGGCAGTTTTGGTATATTATCAACACTCGTACTACCACAACGTAGTGGTCTATTCAAAATGGGTACATGCACGTCACAGCTTATATACAGATATTCTGTTCATAAAAGCAACATACATGCTACTGTATTTTTTTGAGGAGCTCACTTCACTTACTGAGAACCAATAGCAATACAGAAATGGAGAACTAGGGGTCATATACCATTAGTTTGGATAAAACACCTCATCTCAGTGATGAAGACAACTTAGAGGGAGGAAATGTAAATGAGAGAGAAATGTCATGGAAAAGAGTGTGGCGGAAAATCTGATGACTTTTGCATAGACGTGGGACCAAGTACAAGCATTCCCTGTAACATAGACTATCTACTGCAGGTTCTACTCTGTCTAATCCAAGACATAAACACAATTGATGCAAAATTTGACAAGCAAACATTTGAACTAATTGCTACATTTGATGTAAAGTTCGCTGAGCAGAAAGCGTAATTAATTGTTACATGTGATGTAAAATTTTCCGAGCAGAAAGCAGAAACCCAGGAAGCTACTACTCTTCTACAAAATACTTTTGAGGAAAAGTTAGCTGATCAAAATGTCAGGTGGAATGAAACTTTGCAACAAGGGTTTTCTCATGTGAGAAATTATATCGTGAAAAATATTCAAACCCTCGCCAACCAATTAGGCCATACTCAAGATATTGGTCACGGCTTTACACGACACAGTTGATGGTTTGGTAGCGGGCCAAGCTACGCACGCAGCTAGCATAGAAGAGCTACAATATGGCTTAGATAGATTGTAAATTTATGTAGACAAGAGAATTTATTCTGTGCAGGAGAACACAGAAGGGGTGATTACTTCCTTGCAAACCTGTGTATAAGAGGTACAAGTGGTAGTGGGCTCGTTATAAGGAAAATTTTCATGTAGCCTAAAACAAACACGTGAAAGTTTAGAGGGTCAGATGTATAATCTAAAGACGCGAGTGACAGAAGTAGAGAAGATGCCAGAATTAACCTCACTCTTCTGACCCCAACCTATTATCCCATGTGAATCATTAATTGGTTAACTTCAAGAGGCACGCCAACAGTAAACATAACCACACAGAATCAGAATACATGGCTGCTAAAAGAAATTTGGAGACTAAATGCAATGAAATCCAGGATAATTAAAAGAGCTGAAAGAGAGGTTGTGAGTACTACAGATGACAGAAACTATAGTACCACTTTATGATAGGTTTGAATTTTCGTGCCAGCTTCCATGAATTTTGTCACTACTGAAGGACAGATTACATCTTTACTGCACCATCCTGCGAAGCAGTGGGACTGAGGGAATTCCCACATTTACTAGTAGTCATGAGAACACTAATATACCCCAGGAAACTGGAGGAATACACAGAATTGTTTGTACTAAGTGATTGGGAACTATTACTGTGTTTAGGCGTAGATCTAAAATCTAGTGCCGTCTTCTGGTGGGAACTCGAATAAGACAGAGTGGATGATTCTGAACAGTTTCGCCAGCTATTCCTAAAGCACTACTGGAACTCACGCATATAGGGGAACCTATGGACAAGATTGCACTTAGAGAAATATGACCTGAAGCGAAATAAGACAATTGAGTAGCACTTTAGTGAAAATACGAAAGGGCGACAAGGAGCATGCAGAGATAATAATTTCCCAGTTACCTCCTTGTTACCAGGTCAGGTGGGGGCAGATAGTCTTTTCTCTAGCTTAACTGATTTTCATCATCAGATGCTAAAAATCGACCAAGACAAAAGGCAGCGCTTGTACATTATTTTGACCAAATGGTATAACTACGTCAGTTTCCACTGTACAAAGGACAGAATTTCAGGTCAAATCAGGGCAGCGGTACGAAACAAGCAGGAAGTAACAATCCTAGAGTAAACTTCCTTAGTTTTAATTGTGACCCTAGGCAGGAGGAGTTGTTTGCGCCATACCAAGGACTGAACTCAGGACAGTTTGTTTTAGCAGGTCGCAGACGTGGTAAGAGGTACTCACCTGGGCTGGGTGGGTATCGAAGGAGAAAGCGAGTATGTAGAGATAAGGGAGAAGCTCATGATAGCCCACCACGGCCTAATGCATACATACATGCGGATGGGACAGTGTATGCAGTGCTATCGAGAGAAAAGGTTGTCTTTCATAGCAGACGTAACACTCCCACTAATGGGACGAATGTTAATACTAATGGAGCAGCATGGTCAAAAAACCCTATTGGTGTGTTACCGCCTAGATTCGGGTCAGACCCAGATACAAGGACTGCCGACTCTGGTGGACAAAGTAACAGACTGCCGTGGAGAGCCACACCTACTGTAACCTTGCCACCTCAGCCTCCGGCTAATCCTTTCTATAATGCTGGGAACAATCATGTAACACTTCGTACACTGCTTATGGACGAAATGGGGCAAAAGTTTTTACTCAGAGAGAGTGACTGCAGTTTACAGAGTTCAAGGGCGACATTGTGTCCAGAAGTAAATTTACAAGCCTGTGGTGTTCTAGTCCCTACATTGCCAGACAGCAACGCAGAAGTTAGCTGCATTAGTGAATTGGTCAGAGAAATTGAAAGTCTTGGTTGCAGACTTCTCATTCTTCCAGTCCCTAGACTTAAGATTATTAAGCTAACCTTCAAAGCAAGTTCAGTGATCCCTCGAAGGACTTGGCTCTAGAAAGTTAGCTAACGTCCTGATCATGAAGGAGCTATAGAAACCAATAATCTTGGGCACCGACTTTGAAATAGTACGGACTTTATTGAATCTCGGTGGCTGTTTAATTACGTCACCTAATGAGCAAGCTAAGATTCCAGTACCTGAGAAGTGGCAGACGTCAGATGGCATGGCAACTCTAATCAAGATAGATGTTCCAATTTTTAGTTTGTCTACGACGTCTAGTAGTAGTATTGCCCGTAGCATAAATTAAGAAATTTCCAGTGCAGTTGTGGCATTAGTTAGTAGTTAGTATTGATAATGTGCGGAGACAACGGTTGTTCAATATGCTATTACAACACAAGGACTGCATGTCTGAAATTCCAGGAAGAAATTGATTGTATGAGGTTAAGATTAAAGTTCTGGAAAAGGTTGTATTCCACAAGAAATCTTACCCCATCCCGGCTAGGTATCTGACGGAAATTGAAGATTATATGAAATTAATGTTGAATTGGAAGGTGGTTAAAAGGGAAGCTAGCCTTTATGCCAGCCCGATGCTATGAGTACGTAAGAAATGTGTTACGGTACGCCTATGCTTAGATGCTAGGAGCATAAATAAAATAACAGCTAAGGACGGAGAATGCCCTATACAGACACTGGATGTTTTGAGACTTTACCAAGGGCTAAAATACCTTAAAACCTTTAATGTGCCATTATCGCAAGACTCCAAGCAATATACTGCATTTTTATTAAAAAATTGTTGTTTCTAAACATAGCCCTAAGGTAATATAATAATTTAATTAAATATTTTATTTTACCACCTTTCATAATAAGTAAATATGTCATAATCCTGTTTGTTATTATAGTAGTGTTTACTACATCTGAAATATTTTGTTTTAAATTGGTTTTCATACATTTGAATCAGATCACTATTAATAAGTAATCTCAGAGTGTTGTTCCGGACCAAGGGGAACACGTATTCAGGCTACACGTTCCGTGCGACAAACAATTTTTTCACAATAAGTAGGTAAATACAAATTTCTTCCAAATGTCAATCATCTCTCTCAACATCTATCCAACACTTGTGAAGGCTGAAAAAATTTACAATTGATCATACATTTATAAATAACATGTTCATTAAAAGGATATAAAAATAGTATGCAGGAAATCACCATCGCTTAAAATTAATATCACCCCAAGGATACACTAAATAATACTGAGCAATTATGACCAATCTGGTTACACTATAACCATTCGTTGCTCATTCATTCTCATGAAAGCTTTAACCATCAATACATTTATTATGCTTGGTATAAAGAAATGATTTCCAAATTAACAACAATAAGAGACATAAAATTTGCCAGCCAAGAAATGCAGCTTATTTGCAGTTGTGTTGGCTGATACAAATAGTGACCAATCTATAACTTATTTATTGCACAACTCAAAATATTTAGGTGCACGCCCAGTTAGATGCTAGGAAAAAAAGAAAATTATTTTCACCAGTTGCTTGAATTGCATGGTCGGACAAATAAAAGCGTAACCACCAATTACCAATTGAAAAATTCTTGAGTTGCACATTAATTGTATTGCCAACACTTTTCCATTCCAAATTCAATTAACCAAACTCGATTTAAAACATACACATTAAATTTAATTCAGACTAATATGTTTCCCCTGCAGCATTACCCACTGCGACCAAGAGAAATCACTAGGATGTTGTCGGGAGACAAAAGTGTAACCGGTAGTTACTAATGGGGTTTTCTCACACTATACATTTATTAAATTGCAATCTTTTTTTCCATTCAAATTCATAGACTCACAGTCTACTTAAAACGTACATATCTTGTTTAATTCAAACCAATACATTTTTCTCGCAGCATTACCAATTGCTACCAAAAGACACCACAAGATCTATACTCTTACCAAACAATTGGTCAATGTGCCAACTGGATTGTCTGCAATTCAATTCACACAGTAAAATTAAAAGGAGACTGACAAGAAATCACTTAAATTTGACTCATTCCACTAGAATCCACTCAGTAATATTTTGCAACACACGCTCAGTAAAATCTTGAAAACCAGCTCGTGGCAACGATACAAATAGCTTTGAGGCTAGAATAAAATACAAATATTCAATCACAACCTCATTAAAATATGCCCCTTGTTTTACAACGTGTTTCAAAACCACCTACAAATTTAAGCCACTTGTTGGCACTTCGACGAAGTAGCAGCAAGAGAGTTCAGTGATAGGAATATCAAACTCTTATCCTAAAATTCTCATACTCTTTTAAAAAACCCCATAAACTTTTTCTTGGATAATGAAGCAGCCTGAATTGATCACCGCAGAAAATAGCTAGCTGGTGAGTCGTGGCGACCAATATTTAAACAAAGCGAAAATATTGAGAACAATCATCAAACGGGGCATTGGCCCGGCATTCTAATCACTCCTAAAAAGGACCCTAATAAAACGGGCGAGCTGCAGACTAAAATAATTTAATAAACACAGAACAAGGTACTCGAAAGCTAGCCGCTCATTACGTCAAAATTACTCGAGCTTGAAAAGGCACCACAACTCACCATAGCTCTGTAATTCGTCCATGCTGAACAGCCTGGTGTCCAAAAGCCAACCAAACTCTGCCTCGTGCAGGAACTCAGAATCCATAACTCGCGCTGAAAAAATCTAAACAGGCGTGTGCTGTGCTGCTCGTGACTGTGGCGAGGCATATTCAGACGAGAGGTAAAGTGATTTAACACTCGGACGATATCAGACAAGAGAGGAAAATACTGTGCACAATGTAAATAGCTTCGCATAGACATCATGGCCTCACATAGGGGAAGAAGGGGTAGAGAAGGCAGGGGCCAGGAAGCAAGGAGGGGGGAGGGAAAGTGATCAGCAATGAGCAGTCTCTGAAGCTTGGAGCACCGGAGTCGAAAATTTAAGGTGCGATGGTGGCATCGGCTACTCAGTGTGATGGGTTTTATTTTCTCTTAGTTGAGCAGATACCTGGCTAAGATAGGCCACAGAGCATAAACTTGCTATCAGAAGTTTCTATCGCCATGATAACGTAGGAATTACATCATTGTAATTTCAGTTTCTTGTTTGTTGGTGTGGGTTGAAGACCTGGAAAGGGGACTCCACTTCTCTATAAGAACATGGACGGACCATTATAATTTAGGGCTCTGAAATGTTGGAGATTTTGAAGAGTCTGCCGACCTAAAATAGGGTTTGTAAGGCGTGAGGAGATACGTCAAATGTAATTTTGTATCCTGTGGACTATTTGAGAAGAGGTCCAACGTGGATTAATTAGATTTTGAGTGTTCTACAAGATGCAGTCGACGACGCCTTAGAAGGACGTAAGGGCTAAGCCATTTGACTTCAAGTGTAACTTTTGCAATCCGTGCAGAATCTGAAGCGATAAATAATTATTTCGGCTAAGATTAAACTTTAATTTGACTGGTACTTCTTCATTTCTTTTGCACAAGTAGTAATCTGAAAGGAGAACTGATGTGGTCATGTTAAATGTTGAACTACGTTAGAGAGTTAATGTTCAGAGGACACAAACTTTTATACCTGGAGGCCAATGACTGGAGCAAAAATTGTTTTACGGAACTGTTGCGTTAGCCAGGTTTATTTGACCACGAATAAAGTTTGTCCCAGCTAAATTGATCTAAGCATATCAAGAACCACATGTTTAGTGTGTGCGTCACGTATGTGTGTGCGTGCGAAGGTGTGTGGTGCTTTTTATTATTTTTTATTATTGTTATTATTATTTCTAAAAAAAATATGTACGAAAGGTGGTAATTTCGTATGCACACATTTTGTTATCAGTCTCTTAACTAAATTTCAACTAATAAATGGAATCAGCACCTTAGTTATTTCTGCTTATGAAAATTCAGAGCCTTAATGCAATTATTAATTAAACCCTTATAAATTTTTCCTTTCATCTAATTTCCATGTCCCTGGTGCTTCTTAATATAGACATTGTAATGTAACCAATAAACACATTGTATACATTTCACCACCAGAAAAATTTAATGCGTAGGGCTGCGATAAGATATATTTAATAACGGTTAATGCCTGCTGGGAGGGCCTTAAAAAGTGCTCACTTTATTGTGAACAGCCTATAATTATCTGATATAAAATACAAGGGTGGTCCTAGGAGAAATTCCAGCTTTGCATAGGCGTCCTCTTATCTCACCTCTTTTCCTCTGTTCCTGAATGTCTAGCGGCGACTGGGCTACATGCTTAGTATTTTACACTCTACAGGTCTTTAGTTGTCTGCCACATACACATCATTTTACTGAACGAAATAAAATTCCTAACTATCCACATAGTATTTAAAATAAAATCAAAATAAAATTCCTAACTATCCACGTAGTATTTAAAAAGGAATATAGTTTTTTCCTGCTGAGCAATATATTTACAGCATTTTACAGATTGGCATAAAAAATAAAGATTAAATTAAATTGAGGACTTCACAGGGTAATGAGTGAGAAACCAGTGCGTGAAACATTTTTTTTAAGAAGTTACGTTCACCTAAATTGATTACTTTCCCAGACATGGAAAGGGGTAATTTAGATACCGATAGCATAGAAGGAACTCTATGCATTAGCAGTAATGACAGCTTGAAGCGAGAGCACGTAAATACTATATGTACAATGGAAAATTCGTAACAATTAAAAGAAACAGAGAATATTGCTGTGTTGAACACTACCGTTCATAGTACAGAGGAAGATGTGGCACCTTTGGTAGATATCTCGCTAGCTATGGGTACCTCCAATAATCATGACCCTATAATGCAAATACTACTTCGCATAAGCAGCGAAATGAATGAAAATTTTGCAGAAATAAATACAAGATTTTCAGAACAAAAGGCAGATTTTGAATGAAGTTCCAAATAAAGATCGTCAGGACGAAAGTTTTTAACAAAAATTTGTAGAACAGAGCTGTGGGTTAGAAAGTGTGAAAATTGAAATTATGCAGTCGGTGCAGAATTTAACTTATCAACTTGCCGATATGCAGGGCACTGTTGTAGCATTGCAGGACAGGGTTAATGAGTTCGTGACAGAACAGTCTACTCGAGCCACTAAAATAGTGGAACTGTGTGAGGGTTTTGAATACTTAGAAGTCAGGGTCAACGAATGAATCACACATTCACAGGAAAATGTGGAAGCGCATGTGACAGCCTTACAAGCAAATGTACGTGAAGTGAAAATCCAAATGAACGTCTTTGAAAACAAAATTTATCGTAGGGTAGAACAAACAAAAGAAGTTTTGGCCTAGCAGTTAGGTGGTGTATAATTTAGAATTTCGGAGCTCGATAAGACGCTTGAAGCAGTTTCGTGCGCGGAAAACCCTAGCCTTTTATTGCAGGTGGATAACCAACTGATTAACTTTAAAAAAACACTTAAACAACAAGTTTATACGCACCTAATCAGAATATTTGACTGCAAAAAGAAATTTTAAACTGATAAACAATAAAAATTTTCTAAACTTTTTTGTTATGTAGAAATTTTTTTTGCACTGTGTCATGGCTCCAATTTTTTAAGGGAATCATAATAACACTGACGGGCCCTACCTTCAATTTTTTTAACTAGTGAATCCAGCAGTTGTCCACTAGGTCTAAATAATGCTAATTAATATTTTGTTAGTGAGTACTGAAAAATAATTTGTATTATGTTATAAATATACTTAAATGTTAACAGTTTTACTCTGTGTAGCGTAGATGATCTTCAGAAATGGCAAGTTCAGTGAATTTCATTTCAGTCACATTCATAAAGCAAGGTTTTTTTTTATTTTTTTTTTAATGGATGCAGTAAAAAACTAGAAATTTCTTTACTGTTTGCTGAAAAACCTGGAAGTCTAGGAAATTTTATTGTGATATTCTGTGGCAACCTTAACTTGCTTAGGCATATTTGTTTTGTGATAATTTCAAATGTGGTACTGAAGCATGACAGGGAATGATTTTGCAGGTAGGAAGGTACATTCCTTGTGGTAAATGTACGAGACTAGTGGACGTGAGAATGGGTGGGCTGGGGTGCACGTAGCAGGGCCATGCAGTCAGAGCCGGGTCGATACATCAACTCGGTATCGGACCTATATGGAGCAGATGAAATCGAAGTTCTGCTAGAAGAGATTCGTGACCTGGAGCCAGCCAGTTACCGCCCAGAAGACATTCAGGTGAGTGAGCAAATGGTGAGTAATTCGTGTTAATGTTCTTATCACGTATCTTACACTCTTTAAGTAAAGTCCAAGTGATGCAATTCAGAACTTAGATGGTTATTCTTAATTTTTTTTAGAAATTTGATCAGTATGTGCTTTGAACAGTGTTAATAAGAGTTTTGTTGAGATAAAACAATATTTTGGGAAATTAAATTTTTTAACATTTTTGTTAATATTGTGATACTAATTAATCTTCTGCAATATTCAGTGAAATTTCAATCAGCATTAGAAAGTTAGGTATGTTTAAATAAAGGGTTAGTCTCATGAGTAAAGTGAAATTTATTTGATTATTATTAGTAGATCCTTAATATCAAAAATTTTACATGTTATTTCATTTACTGAATTTCATTTTTTTTATCTTTAAGCAACATTAAATTATACCTTGTCAATTATAGGTATTTATTCACTTTAATTCTCCATTTATTTGAAAATGAAATGGCTTAACACTTTAAAACTTGTTGAAGACAATGGAGGCAATGCTAATGTGACATTAATTTTACCATACTGAGGAGGCATTTCTCAAATGTGCTCATATGACAAAGTCCTTTTCAGATTTTGTATACTGGTACAGTACAGTCTTATTTTCAATCCAAAAAAAAATTGGGATTAGTGTACAACCAGATTCAACAATGTTTACATGCATTTTATGACATCACCAATATGGCGTCAGTGACATATGTCACATCCCTTACCTATGACAATCTATTGGGGTATCCATGGCAATGTGGGTGTTTTCGGGCGGGGACAGTCTCAGCATTTATAGATGTCGGAATTGGGAAGTACACTTGAGTCCATCCACCCAAGTGTACTATGCGATACCACATAGGGATCATAGTCAATAAATTACTATTTTCGGTATTTCAGCTTGACCTTGTTTATTACAGGTCCTGTGTGGGCGATTCATTGTATTGGGTATATATTTTGAACAAATATAGTCAATAAATTATTAATTTCCCCCAAAGCTACGTACATCTGTAAATGATGAATCACAATTTTCGGTACTTCAGCTACACCTTGTTTATCACGGCTCATGTGTGGGCAAATCACTGTAATGGATGCATATTACGAACAAACATAGTCAATAAATAACTAATTTGATGCCTAAACTTGTATATATCTATAAACGATAAATCATAATTTTTGGAGTTCAGTCGCACCTTTTTTAACATGGGTTGCATGTGGATTAATCACTGTATTGGTTTCACATTTTGACCACTTGAAAAGGATTATTTCCACACTCAATCACATTTCCTGTTTAGTTGAATACCATTTCTGCTATATTATACGCTTCGCTGTATCAAATACTGCCTAAACATACTATCCCTAACCTAACAGCACCTACCTACTACGAGTTTATTCTACATATCACTACAACCATCAAACATATCCAATTATTAATTACAAATGGTAAAGACTAGGTACCTGCTACAGAATCCTGACCTAACATTACCTACCTAAAACACTGTTAATTAAACCTGATACATACATTACTAAGTTAATATTTTAACACTTTGTCTTTAACAAAACAGATTCATTTTCTACCAACTTGTAATGCCACACTCATCCTCATTATTCCACGACACTCATATTGTTTCCACTACGGTACGTATATAATTATCTGTTGTGCAGTACACCATTATTCACAACATATTATGTTATTAACTCAGTACACTATTCTATACCACTTCACTTTATATAAAACACACTACTTTATCACTGTATACTGTACATATCCACTTTATGGCACACTTTCTTGTAATAAAACTCACTCTGTAAACTACTGTCTTCTTTTACTCTACAACAGCACAAGAACAATTATTCATAATTTTTTTCCTATTCTCTGTAGGGACCCTTTCAGGTTATATGATACTTCAACATGTTTTTAAGCCAGAAAATAAGAAAGTTTGCCAGATTTGGAAATGTGTTCTATTAGAATTTTGCTGCAGTTTGTTTAATTGCAGACTGGAATTGGTGCCATATCAGTAAGTTCCTTATAAAAAGTTTTATAGTATGCAATTAAAAAAAGTATCAGAATTTTCCTGTAAAATGTGTATGACCGAAAATAATGGTATGTGGCCTTCAAGGATTTTTTAATTTAACACTTTACTTTAAGAACGTGAAAAAATGCCCTATTCTGATAGCTGTCATCTCAGGATTTTTTGTAGGTGTTACTATAGATTTTAGTTTGTACTTTTGTTATTCTGAAGGGCATCCATCCTATCATGATTTTGGGTGAACAGAAACTGGAATATGATTGTGTGTGAACTGTACATTTTTGAATATAGATGACAGCACTCTCATGATGTGCCTGGTGTATGAAAAACTAAATAGTGGTTAAAACTGCTATATGACATTGCTGTAAGTTATAATTTCCAAATTTTAACTAAATTAAATATCTAAAATTATAATAGTGGACACCATTATGATGCACCAATCTCACATCCTGTGGTGCTCATTGTAATATACGTCAACAAAATTAGTAGTTTTTATAAGCTGGTATAGGCAGGTTAACTTAATAAATTTTTGTTTCTAGGGCCACATTATACAGTCAATGATCATTACCATTGTGTGTGATAGTTCATTCATTTTTATTCTGTGAGCCAACCTCATTGTATAGGTTGCCAGGGAGTTAGTTGATTTTGAAATGCAGTAGTTATTTTCGTTAAGTGGAAACTAATTTTAATTTTCATGGCTTACTCCAATATGATAAATTATTAAATATGATTTAATGTGTATATATACAGTTTTCAACCAATATCTCTGCTACTTTGCTGGTGAGTTGATTTAACATAATACTTGAACTAGGAATTCTTTTGTACTTTGTGTCCAATTTCACCTCAAAGGTCTGAGAATGTAATACTTTTGAATTAAATTTATCCATAGAATAGTTATTTATTGTAGTTCTTACCAGTGCAACCATACATATGAGTTGCACAAAGTTCTACTAGTCTGTCCCCTCCTCCCCCCCCCCCCCCAATTTCACAGTTATTAATTAAAGAGACTTAGCTTGTATCATGATACAAAATTAAAATTGTGCTGCTTGCTGGCATTACATTTCTAATGACATCTGAAATCTTTAGCATTATATAGTGATGTAAATATTTATGGAGTGAACATTTGATATTACGCTTTAATGTGTAGGCTGTGTAAAATATTCCTTGCATATTTCACAATACAAGCTGTATTTTGTAAGCTTTGCAAAAAAAAAATTAACCACATTAAAAAAAATTAACTTTAAAATTTGATTTTTAAGTTCTTGTAATATATAGACTGTATAATAATTAAGTTTAGTTTTGTGGTTACACCTTGAGCATAATATTGTTAACAGATTAGCACTTTATATCAGTTAGAATTTGTAAGTAGTCCTATATATTTGTATTCCAACTGTGCAGAGCTTGTTGGAAAGAATGTGTTTACGTGAACGTCCACTTATTTTGTTCTTTTTTTTTTGGTACAATTGTGGAACACGTTAATTTTTTTATCAAATGAACAAAGTCTGAAATTTGTTACTTTTTTCCTTTGAACTAAAACATTTTGCAGGCCTCTATTAAATTTCACTAAGAAAAACTTGCTTACAGATTTAAAAAAAATTAAATCACACTAACAAATTTTCCATACCAACTCAGCAAGAATGCAGCCATGTTCATAATGTGTGAGAGAAAATCAATCCAGTGAGTTCGGTAGCTGTAGCTTATTTATGGTTTGCAAATTTGATAAGTTTGTAAGCTTCCTGCTTTTTATTTTCTGAAAGTGAAACATGAGTGTGAAATTGTGTGTACATGATGAAAGTAAACAAAAATTAACTACTTTTGCTGTCGATTGGTTTTGAAAAACAGTTCGATTTATTTTTGAAAACTGAAGCATCATGCAATTTATGCTACTGTAAGTGAAGACCTTAAGAGTTAGTAACAAGTAATTTGTCATCAAGTGTAGGGGAGTTTATACATGATAGCGACTTAACTGTAAATTTGTTCTTTCTCATCAATATTTGAATTGACAAATTCAAATTTAAAAAAAAAAACCTCATTAATAAAATGGATTATTATTTATTATTATTATTATTATTATTATTATTATTATTATCCATTCAAATATATAAAGTGACTGCAAAAATAATTACCATCAGTTTCATAATTTGACTTAGAAATAATTTTGGGAAAGAGAAACCTAAGTTTGTAGACTGAGCTGTGTGTTTAAAAGTCGAATGAGTAATAAAAATTGAGGCACATTAGATTTCATGCAAGTGAAGACATCAATTGTCCTTAAAACTTAGTTCACAGCTCAACAAACTCATTAGCATTAGTAGAAACTAATTGTGTGCTCTGACTAACTTGATCCCAGTTTTCTTATTTTTGTTATAAAAACATTTTTTTAAATAAAATATTAATTTTAGTCAGTGATTGAGTTTTATACCACATTGTGTTATATTTATGTTGGATTTGCATGATGTTTAGTGCTCATGATGAAGTGTTTTACTCCTAGTTTTTTTAATGTTAATGATTTTCAAATGAGTTTTTTTTTCTGTTGTGTTTGAGTGCCATATAAATAAAGTTAAAATTACAGTTATAATTGTTATGTGATTAGTATTAAACATTCTCCAAATTAATTGTACTATAGGCCTACATAATGGTCTGGTTGGTTTAGCTTTCTAGTGCCCCACATGAGGTCTGAAATAATATGAACTGCATGTTACCTGTGTAGTTATAATCAACAATTGTAGTTCCAGAGTGATTGCAATTATAATGAAGACCTTATTTGTTTTAAGGACTAAACTTAACAATGGACTCACTGTAAGTACTGTTTGAAATCCTATACAGCATTAAATATGACATCAATAGAAATGAGAAAATACAAGTGGAAAGTCCAAGGAACATGAACTGGAACTAGTTCCCCTTTTGAAAAACTAACTGTAAATGGAACCGGTTCCCCTTTTGAAAAAGGAACTTAATTTGGAACTGGTTCCTTTTGACAGTAGAGGAATTTGAACTGCAACTAGTTCCTTTCTGTTGACAAACTTGTGCCGTGGCACAAGTAAGTTCCTGCCGTGCTACAAACACAGTCCGTACTAGCTCAATCAGGTTAAATCAGGTTATTCACAAGACTCTGGCACCATGTTAATAAAAAAGTGAAAAGAAGGCACTTCCATTTTGGAATATGTCTCAAATTTATTTGATTTCCATAATGGTTTACAAAAACACGAACACAAACTGTAATATCTTAACTCAACTAACGACTTTCTAATGTAACAGCATCACAGTAGATTTTTAAGTAATGTTCCAAAAAACTTGCCTCGCTAGAAAAATTACGAAGGTAAAGGGGAGAAAATACCTTCCCCCATTGATGCCCTAGCAGCCTCCGACCCCCTTGGAAAGAATTAGTAGAAGAAGGTTTATAGTCAAAAGTATTTGTAATTAAATGTTACTTGAACAAAGAGTTTCAGAACGCTGGCGTTTGCAGGTGTGGGTCAAATTATTGTTCCTCCCAACGTTTCCTCTTCAAAGGTTGATATTCATTTGCGGATGAGGCCAGGGCTCTTCGCACTCAACTAGGCACGCGCAGCTCTCCCCACTCCTTGAACTAAAGTCTAAAAATAGCATTTGGCCAGGGATCATGACCTCCTATTGGCTAATGTCACTGCGAGGGCTTTAAAACAAATATTGCTGATGGCAGGGGCAAATTAAAAGAAGTTGAAAACAAACCTAATCTCAAAAGTGATGCAGCCTCACTCGGATCCTGGGAACTAAAAAATGCCAACATACTACAGATAACAACTGAAATACACCCTCTCATTAAAATGATAAAGCCCTTACTTTTATATATGGTATTACAGGAAAATTTTAAATATTACACCCATAGACAAATTAAAAAGTGGAATTTAACTAAAGGTCAGATGAAAAAGAATTATAAAAAGCTTAAAATGTACATAAGCTGCAATGTTACATTACCCTGATTTGGGAAAAATTTCGAAGAAACCGTTACCAAATTGAAACTTATCTTAAAAGCAGTGAATCTGTAAACTGCTGTGTCTTTGTTCATACATACAACTTTAATTAACACTTCACAACAAAAACTCAATCATATCACCACACAAAAAAATTCAATGTTACCTGTCACAAAAGAATACAAGACATCTACGTAGCAGCTACAAGAAAACTAATCTTTCATTCTAGTACAAGACACTGAAATTTCAAACATTCATTTGCAGGCAAGGTAGGGTGTATAGACATAATGTATGTTCATAATGTGTATATGTGAAACACAAAATTTGTCGGGCAGAAAAATACATTACATTTCAATTCATTACAGATAAATAAATGAAGTAAAAAAGTTACTATGTCACATGGTTATTTTAACATACCACAAGGTTGCACTAACTTTCAATTAAAAATGTTTTAATTCTAGGCTTAGCTGGTGTTATAATTGAAAAAAGGTGAATCAAAAAGTTTAGCGAACATCCAAGAAAACAAGGTGTATTTGTACACTTTCATATACAGGTTACTAACATCTAAGAACATCTGAACTCTTGTTGTATACTGCACAAACCAAAAACATAAACACTATTTTCAAACCTGGTTCACAGTATTGATACATATTATCTCACAATTTAATTTTTTTTTTCTTTCAAATGTTATGTTCAGAAAAAAAAAAACATTTGATTTCATTTGAAATTTCTAAATTCCATTAAAATTGAAGGTGTATCACTATTCATGTCATAAGTAATTCCAGTTAGATTGCTCATATTTACTCTAACTCATCACTGGGATAAACACACAACATTTAAAAAGGAAGTGGCCCCAGGTCTGCCCCAAAATTATAAAAATCCACTACCACATCTACTTTAATACATCTTAATACCTAGGTCAGTGTTCACAACAAAATGGACTCAGGCCTGCCCCAACCCAAACTTAACTCTAAGAGCGAAGACCCAGTGACACAAACTGGAGCAATCCCTCAACATTACACCTTTCTATCTAACGTACTACACAACGTCTCATCTTGCATTCATTCTCAAAAAAGAAAAAACAGAAAACTATTAATTTTAATTGTAATCTGGAATTTAAATTCCAGTTTTAAGTTTAAATAATTTTACTTTTCTAAACTAACCATTTTTAAAATTCATAACTGTTTTCATATGCACTTCCATGTTTGGAATTTTTACTATCAAGTTTTTAATAGTTATGGTTACTGTTTAGTAGTTTCATAGTACAAGTAATAATCTTCATAGTTACACACAACAAAACAAACCTTACGGCTGGTGGCACACAAACAGCACAACTTTTACAACATACAAGTCACTTATCCACCTAAAACCTTTCCACAAGCAGGCAATACGTTTTCAGAAACCTTCAAATAGAAATGTTACTGTAAGATTGGCAATCATTTTAATAAAGTATATACAAAAATTTAACACCTTACTATTTATAATCATTCTCTCACTTGTGCATAAAATTATTAAAATTGGCATCATAAACATCTTAAACTACAACAGGAAATGTACACACAAAAACGAACTTAATTATCTATTTAACCTACCGTGCAGTGCACTTTGCTGCAATTTTCTTTCTTTTCCTTCTCCACAACAGTCTTGTACTGTCTCGCCTTATTCTTCCTTTCTTTCTTACAGTCTTCCTCCCACTGTAATTCACAACTTAACATTTTCCAATTGTCTTACATCTACCCCCCCTCCCCCCTTCTCCATTTTCCCACGAATCTTTCACTTTTTGTACAGTACTTTCATTAACCTCAGATTCAATTTGCAATTCGAAGTTATTATAAAATCTATTAAATTTCTTTACCCCCCAAATTTGTAATTTCCCTACTTTTACTGCATTCTCCTCTGATACACTTATTTCTGCACATTAGACCAGTATATTTTCTTCGAAATTACTACTTTACCTCAGCCATCTATTTTAATTTACCAGGTCTAAGTTACTTACATAATTATTACATGCAATATTAAAGTCACTTACACAATCTTTACATGCAATATTCCCTGGTACACTACTCTCCTCATCCTCTGCAATAACATCTACATTTTTACTCTCTAGTGCAGACACAAGTTCCGTTACCTGCTGTTGTGCTATCAAAAATTTATTTACTTTTGTTTCCAACCCCTTACAATTTTGTTCTGCAGTTTCAATATTATTCTGACCTTTTACCAGTTGCCTTTCATTTACCGTGTAGTACCGCGGGCACTTAGCTAGCTTTCCAGTTCAGAGAGAGAACATTTTAGTGAAGTATTTTCGCAACTTATCAGGTTCTGCGGTGCCTACGACAGGAAGCTGTATCCGCTCTAATACAGCCTGCGATGATTTCAGCACCGCATGACTGTGATTGCTAACCACTTTTGACGGGAAATACTTCTAGACCGCTTGGGCATTACAACCGAAACAGATTTGGTAACCACTTTTGACGGGAAATACTTCTAGACCGCTTGGGCATTACAACCGAAACAGATTGTGTCAATTCTACCACCCTATCCTCACTGATTTACTTTGGTTGTGCAGTCCTCCCTAACCTCATTTATGTTACCATTCAGTTCTAATTTCAATTTTGTAAAACCCGTTGTATTCTCCTCTACTGCACTTTGTACTTTGTTTACATTCACTGTTAACCGTCTGCATTAGTTTTTCTGTTTATAAAATTTTTCCACAAAATCAGTTTTGAACCCATCGAACTTCCCTGTTAACTGTTGAAACTCGTTTTTCAACTCTATACTAGATTCCTGATATTCCATTTTCTGTTTATCAAATTTAACTTTTAGCTGTTTTAAACTCGTATTTCAACTGTATTTTTTGTGACATTACCGGCCACCTGAAGGGGATGCAAAACAAAAGACAGGCCAGAGCTATGTAATGGGGAGTAAAAGAACTCGCTGTCTTTAAGCATTTTTACGGCGAGCCGGTGAATAAAACAATCTGCAAGGCAGACAGTACAATCTCACATATTAACGAGACAAAGTTAACTTCCAACTCCGTAATAATTAACCTAAGGATGGAACAGAAGTCGTTAACACTTCATTATTGAAAAAGACGTCATGCGTCAATATTAATGTTAGTGTATTAATGTAGGACACAAGTGTGTCTCTTCATGTGATGTTTGAGTAGTTAAGTGGTGAAGCGAGATGAGTAAAGAGGAATAAAGTAAAGTTACAAAGAAATAAATACAGAGTTATGAAGACTTAAAAACAAAAAAATATAATTTTTATGTTGTGATGTTATCAAAAATATTTAAGTAATGTAATGTCAAGAACATTTAACTATAATAGTATCATCTTGTGCATTTTAATCTGTACTTACCTTGTTCTAATTGGTGCTGCTGAACTTGGTTCATTTTAAATGTTGCATGAAAGTGCATCACATTTAATCAAATGTGTGTAAAAGAAGAAACTGTATTAGTAATAGTATGATTTACTAATGTAGTAACATTTTTAAAATGATTTTTAGAGAAAGTATTATTAAGGGAACCATTATAATACATTCATTACTGTTTCACATTGTTAAATATTAGTATAGTATGATTATAAAAAAGGTTTTTTTTTGTTGGTTAACTGAGGCATACGAAACCTAACTGTATATTGTAAATGATACTGAATGAGAATTGTTGGTTAAGCCCTATCAACTTACAATTAATTACTTTGACCCACTCTCTCTCTGCCGCTCACACACCTATTCTGGGGTACGTAACGTATGCCACACACTGGACCCAAGTTGCCGTACTCCTGCTTCTTGTCTTAAACAGGTAGGGGGGCTAATCAAAGCAGATGCGAGTACTGATATCCTCCGGGGTGTGACTTTGTTGCATTTCTGTGGTGTAATAACATGTGGATGGTGCCCACGTTGGGGGATCTAGGGGGCACCGGCTGGATGAAGGGCTGAGAGAAAATATAGGGGAATCAAACCCCAGGGTGAGTTTGATCATAAAGGTCTCCCTCCCAGGGAGCTTAACCTTACTCACCGTAAAGGCTGTCAAGAGTCATAACGCCAGCTGTCACTAATAAAATAAAATAATGTAAAATTTGAAAAATTGGGATAATAATATAATGAAATGGGATGAACCAATTACTGCCCTGGGTAGCACCTAGTCAGCTTCCCTTGTGCTACTGGGGCGTTTGTATGGGGCTGACCTAGTAGGTTTATGCACTGGGACAAAATCAGTTGCTGCAGTCATTGCCTTGTATGCACGTGCAGGTTTTGGGTTAATGCCTATATTAAATACTTTCCCTGCGGCGGTACATATTTGGCAAATGGTAGGTGTCAGCAGTGCACAGCTGTGGCAGGGGCTTCACTACTGGCTTGGATCCTAGGAGTGTCAAAACTGATGTGGTCTAGATTGGGTCATGGCCAAAAAAATCCCTAGTAACGAATCCAAGTGGGAGCTGCAGTCATTTGAAATAGTAGGTGCTTCTCTGACCGGTTGACTATGTTCACTGTTGGTCTAGGGTGGGGTGGAGTAGGCTCTTTGTGTTGCTCTGCGGGAGTATCAGTAGTGGGCTGAATTAACTCCCGTTGAGCTAGACATCTAATCTGGCTATTATACCCACCTCCTTTCTTAGGCATTCGCTTACTCAATAATTTAATAATATACAAGTAACAAAATATTTTAATTGGCTTGTAATTATTAATATTAATTAGGATGGTGTGCTTGTAATCTAGCAGTGCCGCGCCCAAGCCCTCCTGGGTGTAGTCTTGTGCAGATGCATGGAGGTAATGAGCCTGACAAATGACTGGCTAGGTAGGAACTTTTTGGGGTAGGCGCAGGTACACCGGACATCCCTCAGGAGATCCCGGTCTTGTTCAGACTAAAGCCTTCTTCAGGCTCTAGGAATCCCAAGAGATTTGGCTCACTCGTAACTGATCCGTAGAGGTTGCTTGTTAACTAATGAGTCACTAATGATAAATTACCAATTTACACTTTCTCAAAGAATTGAAAGGGAATTGAAATAACTACCTCACAATAAAGTTGTTTGCCACAGTGTATTTATTATGTCTATATGAAGACAAAGGGGATGCTTGGTTCTGTGTAATAAATTCTAATGAATTATGCGATTTATTTTATGTTATGTTAATGCAGCTGAAGACTTAACCTGCATAAATAAAATATAAAACCAAATAACACCAAAATTCCAACAAACACCTTCAAGCACTTTGGGAAACCAAGCTGCCCTGGTGAAGGGATCCATCTGATCGAATTTGCTCACTGCCGGCAGCAATTTCACTTTGTCTGTCTGTGCTGGGCAGACGTAGTACGCCATACCGACGGACTATAATTCCACTGTGAGTATTGCAGAAGTCAACAAATGGCTTGCTATAGCTGGGTGACTTGCCCAGTGTGTGGAATATACACCATACTGTGTATAATGTGTGCCAAAACATTCTATCGCTGTTTTATTGGGTGGTTTAATGAGCGAGTAACTCAACCCGTCATGGTGGACAGGTGTGAGATATGTCGATGCGCCACAAAATGCTGCCCACTGAACCCCCGACATGCCACCTGGACTAGTACTGTACATACTTCAGGGAACCCCCATATTCCCGACTTTGCGGGTAAACCCCATGAGGACCCTCTCGTATTTCTTGCTGAATGCTAGAGAGAGCTCCAAGAACAAGCTATCCTGCCTAAACAATGGTAAGCCAAACTCAGGGCAAGCTTAAGGAAAGGTGCTAGATAGGTGGAACTGGTATGGTGAATTTATAACTGACTGGAATCAGCTAAGTAACAGACTGGTCACCGAATTCACCAGAGAATAGGTGCTAGCAAACCTTACCACAGAGTTCTACAGCAGAATGCAAAACACAGGTGAAGAAGCCAAGCTGTTTATAAGGCAAAAAGTTCAGATGTTCGGACACATTTTCCATGAGGAAAACGAACAAAGCTGCATGCGATGTGTAACGAGAATGTTATTACAACTTTCTGCAATGCCCAAAACCCCTGGACAATAGAAGAACTGATAGCACTGGCCAAAGAAACGGAACATAATTTTGGCTAGTTGGACCGCAGATAGAAGATAAGGGGGGGAAGACACGAGAATGACATGCCACTCGCCCTCCCTCACCTTCCCCACAGAGCCATTCATAAACAACCCGTTTCGCCTCACTTTGATGCTATGCTGGCGGCGAGGGAGTGGGGAGAAGGGAAGAAGACAAGGTTACGCCTGCCCCATCCCAGCGCCACCCTGCCAATATCAAAATGCTGGTTTTGTCCTGAGAGACATTTCCCTCGTGACTGCCCCGTAAATTTTCCAGCAGGAAGGTGCAATGAGAATACAGCTCCCCACCCTCCCACCAAGATAAGGGCTAAAGGGAAGCTAAGTCCGACATAAAATTACAAACGTTAATTGAGGTGTCCAGCCCCCCCACAACCTCCCTGGATAAAAGTAAGGATCCACCGGCAAGTGACCGCAGCTGTGATCAACACCGCAGACAGAGTAATCTGCTCACTCCCTAACAAAGAACCCAACTGGTGCCTCAGAAAGGCCAAGTAGAAAAATAGATGACCAGCAAGGAAGGTGGATGCCCAGTGCCAGCGAGACATCCTGTTGCATTCCGTTGGATCGTGAAATACTCCATACATAACCATATCCAAGTCCGATAGTCGAGATGGAGGAGGGACTAAGGGCCATCATGCTGATGAAGCCCCAAAGGCCCTCCCTTTAAATGACAAATCCTGCAACACCAGCCCCAACAGACCAAACCAGAGAAAAGACTGCAATGCCGGATTTCATCACAGGCACCTCCGAAACACCACCTGCCTCAAGGGAGGACCATCTCAGAACTGCCAGCACAGATCAGGCACTCTTAGATGCCCTCATTAAGCTGGTACCTTCGGCTGCGTTATACATAGACAGAACGAAGATTCAGCCAGCTGCTGGGCCATCCAGCCCAGAAACCGCCAGCGCCATATATATGACAGTAGCGCCGGACACCATGACAGAGTTCCTGACACCTTCCTGACCAAAAAGAAGTTTGACTGCCTTCAGCCAGAAGAGCAGCAGAAAACACCCTTTGGGTTGCCTGCCCCATATGGCTGCCGAAGTCCCGGTGTTGCCTACTGCTAAAGCTGACATTCGGAGCCAACATCCAGAAGGAGAGGATGTCAATCACCACGAAGACGAAGGGGAGGGCGGGGCAACTGTTGAGCCCCCAAAATTGACGCAGAGAGCCAGTGAGGCAGTAGCATCATCAGAACCACCGTCTCTGAAGGCTACTCAAATGGCAGCATTTCCTTCCGGGCAATGGGACCGCTGATCATCCCCAGGCGCCTGTTGGTCTGTCCCAGACCAAGGCCTATGATGAACCCACGATGCGGACCCCACCACCCGGGAGAGTACAGCACCACGAGCCTGCCAGGCTAGCTTGGTGCCAGGCCAGTACCGGGAGTCTCCCTGCAGGCAGATTTCAGATTCACCTGGCCTTGCCTGCAGCATACTGCCCTGAGAATGCGGAAGGCCACCGAAGAAGACTAGACGACAAAATGAGTGAGTGACGTGTCATGCACAAACAAACTTGTATTTGTTAGCAGTCATTAAGCTATCACTCAGTGACACGTACCAGTAAAAATGCAAGCAGATAAATAAATCAGCCTAATGTTACGTATTAAAAAATAATGTGCAATCAGCTATTAGAGACTGTACATGAAAACAGCTTATTTACGTAACAGCTATCAGGGAAGATAATGGCCACATGCCCATCAGTTGTGCTAATTAACAAAAAACATTCTGCGATACTTTTGTTCTTGTGCTCAAGCATAGTTAAAGTGCTAAGAAGAATACCGCATGCAACAATATAATGCAGATGAAATATATGTTAAAAGAAACTAGACAGAAAACTTACAAATTTTCTAGTATGTTGAATGAGAATTTTAAAGACAGTAATAACTCCACATACTTTGCAATGTATAAAGTCTTTTAACAAACCAGTACAATCTTCTTAGCTCTGTATAAATTCAGATTTTAAAGTTTAAATGTATTGTTGGAAATATTGTTTTAAAACTTTTAAATTACTTTGCTGTAAACACATTTTAAAGAAAGTTGTTGCAAATTTTCTGCTGTTGTAGATATTCACATGTTTTTTTAATGAGCAATCAAGTGTTTTTATTGCTTAAAACTTCAAGAAACTCACAAACACAGTTTAACGTTTGCTAGAAAATTTTCTTTTGAGTGTGTAAAATATTTCAAGTGCTTTGTTATGTGTCAATTGGTTTCATTGTTAATAATTCAATTTCTCAAAAGCCACAAATGAAAGACGGTTGTTTAACAAGACATCAAGAACGTTTGTGCCAAAAATATTTTTCTGAACGTGCAAAATTATTCTGAGTGCATTATGTGTTTGAAGACCCCTCTATGTCTCTTCTCTATATCAATGTATGATGGTGATGTACATCTTTGTAAATTGTTAACTTAGTTTTTCAACAAACTCGCTTTGCCGAGATTAGCTGTTCAGACGAAATGACGGAAGGTCTTGGCTGACAAATACCCGTAGCTCATTGACACGTAAAATTTTTCTGATGTGTGATAAGATAGGAAGGCCAAAGGCAGTGGTCGCTTCTTTTATTTTTTTTCCGCACCAAGTGGCCACAGCAGATTAGCTAGGAACACATGTCTATGCGAGTGAGGCTTTTGGGCAATCTTTACTTTTTTTTTTTTTAATTATTATATTATTATTAAAATTGTTTCCCAAAGGTTGATTTCATTCCATGTGACGTCCGCCATGTCATACTTCTTTCCGCAGGTTAAAATCTATTAACCGTATTGTCAGCACCCAAGCCTTACAGCTGTTTATGTAGGTCGGCACTAGAGACCCCTTGCGACACTCTTAAACGAAAGAAGGTGTCAAGAATCTCCACGCAGCCAGCCTGGCTGCCACCACAAAGCGTGAAAGACCGAGCCAATCGCGATGTAACAGAGAGAGATAGAAGTGCCTACCCGGCTCTGCCGCTTCATGAATGAGTCGGTGCATGCCACCTGCTCAGAGCAGCCTGCCAGCCACGACGTTTGGAGTAGTGGGTGCATGGAGAAAAACACACAGACCAAAAACTATTACAGAAGCTGATGGAGAGAGAACAAAAATTGTTCTTGAGAGGACAGTACTACATTCCCACAAAAGAATTTCTTTCTTTTCACGTTCCTTCACCCAGACGAGTCTACGTCACAGAGGAAGGGGGCGAATTGATGCATGATGTCTTTCTACATATTATTTAATTGACTTTGACTCATCAGTGCAACTGAATTGGGAGCTCATGCAACAGAGTTTGATTTGCCACCACCAACAACGAGATGTCAGGAATTGTTTCATCTACCCAAGGGAAAGGACAGACACTCCACACCAGATATAACTATTCGCCGGCCGAGCCACCGAAGCCATGCATTAATGTCCACTGAGTACAGCAGCGTGCCACCATATGCCACTACTATAGTGCATCTCACTCTTAAATTGCAAAAAAGTGTGTGTGACGCACTCTGTTTCCAGACGGCTAGAGTTATCAAATGCCAAGAAGTTATGCTGTGTTGGCAGAATATCTTCATACGTACAAAATTACGTAACAAAAATGGTCAAATTGTATAGTAGCATATAAATATAAAATTGTTTGTTTAACTACCCACTTCAATCTAGTGTCAGACGCACTATAGTACAAGCGCAGACACATGAGCCTGGATCCAGTTGTGGCAACTGACCTCACTCATGCCGAGGATCTATGTCATGCACTTTGTAGTTGCTTACCCCTTCTCCAGGACAACCCCCTATGCCAGGCGAGCAAGGGGTGTGCCACTGAGGAGTATAAATAGAGAACTGCACCAAAGCTCGTGACCAGTCTTCAAGCAATTGATGTCTGTCGTGTTCCTTCACCCCACTACCTGGTGCTGCAGGAACCATCAGCTAACCTACCTTGGTCTTCATCGTGTCCTAGTGGTGCTGAATACTTAACCTCTCTCTACTCTTTACCGCACCCTCCGAGGGGGCTGAAGATCCTACCACACTCTGATCTTCACCGAAGAACGTCGTCTTACGTCACCATAACTCGGAGACACATACTGGTCCCTTCAGGACAACAGTCGTAGCACTAGGGAAAGTCTAAGTTATCTTAATAGCCACTTTACTACATACCATGTTAGCCTTGGAGCAGGTAGTCTCACCTGTTTAACGATGGGTGTTCTACTTTCGCTAAGTCCAAGTGAATAGGAGGTATTACATTCACCATCGCTGTTTATTTCCATCAAAAGAAATAAACACAGTTGTAACTTACTTAAGAATATCACTTTCGTAGTCCTAATACCTTTCCTCCTAAACATGAGGCTTGTATGCGGAATTGCAGGCGACTGGGGTTTTATTCTTTCCGTAAAGACACCTCACATCTACCACAATACAATCTTGGAAGACCACAGATTAACTAGTATTATGTAGTGAACGGTAGAGCCATGACACTAGGATACTGCTTCCTTAGGGATTGGACTGCCAATTTGAGGTTTACTCTTCTCGTCATGCACTAGTGGTGCAGAGAGGAGTGATTCCCCAGGCTTGGGGGGGACCAGTTCTTCTGGAACACTCACCACACCAAAGTTGGAAGGCCACCTGTTCTCTGCACCTAATGTAGAGAACGGTAGAGCTACGACACTATGTACTCTCTCCTGTTAGGGTCGGCTTGTCAACTCGGAGGCTACTCTTCTCGTTACACACTAGTGGGGCCGAGGGGAGTACCTCTCCGGGTCTGGGGAGGCGAACCCTATCAGGACATCACCTGCATTGGGGCTGTTGCCTGTGATACGCAGCTCGACTAACCCTGCACCCTTGGTGCTGGAGTTTGAGAGTGAGATACGGCATTGGCGGGTAGTTGCACTATCTACACTCCTTACTCAAACCTACACGTGAACTGCCTCACTTCTACAAGGTCTGATTATAGCTTTATCTTTCTTCATGCCTTTTACCCATAGTGGTGGTATTCATAAGAGGGTTAAATGGGCAAAAGCTGTCTCTAAATATCCACTGGGGCTGAACAACCTCCTGACGGGGGTTCAAACTTCTCAGTCCACAAGAGCAGGCCTGAGTACTCCGCAGACTCACAGTTCCAGTTGAACCAATCTATGAAACCGCCACGTTTGAGCCATCTACTAAAATCACTGAGTGACTTTGCCCAGTAGTTCAGGCCCACCTCAGTGGTCAAGACGCCTCTCTGGGTTTCGTCAACCTGTGGTTTTGGGGAACACCACACAAACTGTCTACCATGTCGACAGCCGAATCCCACACGACAAGGCCGACCAGCTGACCCAACTCAGGGGCAGCCCCTAGCGTGCAACCTGTTGAGCCTCAGTTGGCACAATCACAAACGCCGCTCAGGTTTACCTGAACGAGTGGTTCCACCAAAACGAAAAGTAGTGCTTGCAGAACCTGGCTTTGACCAGTGCAGAAAACCAACCCGTCCAGTGCTGTACACTGCAGAACTTCTATCCCACGCCAGAATTAAAGATAATTAATTACCACTCAGGTGTTTCTCGCCTAACACCTATCAGAACCATTTTGGCCATGTGACGTGCCACTTTCCAAAGACTGTCATGGTTTCAACTTTAATTAGAATGATTTGGCAATTTAATACTGGGTCTATGCTAGTGGCTTTAATTTTGTTTATGTTATTTTCTTCTATAAACTCTATATTTACCTGAAAAATGTTTGCGATGATTTTTGGTACTACGGGAAGGGGAATGATGTGTGAGTTCAACATGGATTTACTGATTTTTGTCCTGTTACAACTGTGTTCCCCTAACTCTGTAAAGATACTTTTTATGTCCGGCCAGTTATTGGTTATGTACCTAGTAATAATGGTGGTTTTTTTTTTTAATTTTTAAATACAGGTTATGGTACAAACTTCCCACTAATACCCTATAGATAATAGTACACTGCATCATTTCTGTTTTGATAATATATTTGGCATTGTTAACCTGGACACTTTTTAATTCTGTCTGTCCTACAGTAGGTATTCGACTCATTACGTCTGCTAATGTCTTTAGTTTTCCTGTTACAATTTTCGTTTGAAAGTCATATTTAACAAACGCTATTGCCATTTTTTGTATTCTAGTGTTGTGTTTGACCATGGTTTTTAAATATCTGAGGCTTGCATGATCAGTCTCAATAGTGAATGACCTCACATACAAATATTGTTGGAAATAATTGGCTTATCTGTTGTCAAGTAAATTTTATTTTAATAATAATTTTTGTCTTCTGGTGACTCTAATATGCTATTCGCGAACCTGTCTTTGAATTCATTAATCACTTTGAGATGTTTGTCTGTCTGTAAAGAATCTACATTTTTATTAATTTTACTTGTCACTTTGCTATCTGTATTTGCTTCAGTGGTCTCGATTTTGTTAGTGCAATATTGAATTGAATCTGCTTACTCATTTTCTTATCATGCACATGTTTATAGGAATTTGTTTAACTTTGTCACAATTGTTACCAGTAATAAACATAATGTTATATTTGAGAAATGGAATGACGTCACATGCCTTAATACAGTCTACTCCTAGTATGATGTCCATTTTAAATTTAGTTATGACTGAGAAAACCTGTGCAATTGTATGGCCTGCTAGACTCAACTTAATGTTCGTTTGAATCTTGGTGTGTCTATCTCTTGTATTGCTCCTACAAATGAAAATTTTTCTGTCACAGGCATTTATTTTTGATTAGTTATAAGTGTTCTGGCCTTACAACTCCTACTGCAACCCGTGTTGAGGAGTGCGTAATACTGTTTACCTCTGATTTTAACCTGCGCACATGGTGTTGATGTTTTGACAACAATATGTTTACAATCTCTTCTTGGCGCATGTGTTTTACTGTATTGTGCTGAGTGGAACGTGCATTGGCTCAGTACCTATGGTTTACCTTATCATCGCCACACGGTTCCTTGTTTGTATTTTTGTCCCAGTCGCGGTTGTCTGTGTAATGTGCTGCATGCCAAACTTGTTTTTAAATTTCTTAAATCTGCCCGCAATGTCTGTATTGAATTCGAATTCCTGGTTGGGAAAGAGGTTACACTCTCTGGCATGTTGTCTGTCTAAAAAATGAAGGCGCATGTCTGTTGTGCTTGGCTTCGTGGTCCTATGAATGTCATACTAACATGACACAGTGTCGTCATGCTGAGTTTTGCTGCCTTGCATTTTGCTCGTTGCGTGCCCACTTTTCTCAAGTTTTACAGCCACCTTTTGCATTTAATTTCCCGTCTTGTGACGTGGGATGTTTTCCTGACTTTCAAAACTATTGTGTTTGTAGTTTTGCGTTGTGGCGCTTACTTTGTTTCTGACATTTTTAATACAAAAAAATATTTGGGATTCTCATTTGTTTTTGTGCGATACTACTTTGTTATACGTGTGTTCTCGTGCCTCTGTTACAAATGTCCTAGTTTTTGTGTTACTGGTTTCATTTTGCCTTGCTATATCAGCATAGGTCCTACCAGGAGTGCATTTATTAAAAATATTCATGCACACATTTTTGTTTGCTCTGTCTTCGGGGGTAACACGGTTTTCCCCCTCGTTACCTGATTTTTTTTTTTATACTCTTTGTTTTCTGCTTGCCATGGGTGTTTCCTGGTGCTATCTGTTTGATACCCTTGTCTGTTCAATTTTTTCCACCCTCTATTATTACCTGTTGGTTCATATTTTCCCTATTCTTTTCTTTCACTTTACAATTGTTTTCTATAATTACTTCTGTAACCCTGTGATGATTTTTAATACTCTTGTCTAGTTACTGGTGTATATTCTCTTTGAATTATCACAATAGGTTGTGAACTATTTTGTGATATATTGTGCCTGTAGGTTGCACGCAGCTTGTAGTCTCGTATGTAGTGATTTCCTACGTTATGACTTCTAAAATTCTGTGTGCCATGATTGTTTTGTGTGTTCTTTTGCTCTGATATGTTTGTTTTCAGTGTTTTTAATGTTAAATTAGCTATTTCCTCTTTGAGCTTTCAGAGTGAAGCTTTTCTGCATCAGGGTTGTGTTGTGTTAACAATGACATCATTGTATTTACTCAACCCTAGTTCTACTCTGTATGATTTATTTATTAACTGTTCTATGGAGTCATTTTGCAAACCTATGATTTTATTTGCAAATGATGGTAGCAATGATTTCCACACTATCACTATGAATTCTGAGTCTGAAACTAGTGAGTTGTACTTCCTGTAGTATATGAGATCTTCTATATGTGTTTGACAGCTGTCCCCGATATGCTGTTTTTTTTTTTGTGTACAACAGCTGTCTATATTTTTCTAGGCAGTGTGTTGGTGTAAACGTGTGTTTCAATTTTGTTGCAATCTCTTCCCATGTTACGTCTCCTGCTCTGTTTTGTACCATGTTTTCGTACACCCTCTTGGCTGTAATCTTAAGATAAAATTTAATATGTCAAGTTTGCTCTGTATTATTCCATCTATTTATATCACTAGCTGCTGTGTGTTGGTCTAAACGTCTTGTACGTTTTCATGATTTTCCCCCCTGAAAATGTGGGTATTTTTTCTGCCTGTTGCATTACCACCTGTACCAGCTGTACATCTTCCATTTTGTGTTGATCTGTATCTTCTATTTGTGTGTTTATGCATGTTGCCAGGGTGACTGAATGTTTTTATAAATGTGGTCAGTGTGTGTATTGGGTTGAATGAATGTCTTATGTGTTTATGTCTTCATAGATTTCTTGAGTTTGTATTTGTGATTGGCTTGGGACTAACCTTTTTAATGATTTTCACTACTAAACTCCTTGTTAGTCTTGTTGATTGTGTATCTAATTGTGACTAAGTCTGGGTTTTCTTGATTTCATTTTTCTCCTTTATCTATTATTAATTGAAATCTGACTGCTGTGTCAGTCTCTGCTTCGTTTAGCATTTGTCTAGTGTCTGCTAAATCTATTGTCACAGTTTTGAATAACTTTTTAGCTAATATCAAGAATGGTTTCTCTTTGTGGGCACTCATGTAACGTGTGTGTGTTAAATTTAATCTTGTGTGGTTTTGTCCACGCCCTGTGTAGGAGTTTTTTATAAATACACTACTTGCTACAAGCTAGGGTTTCCAAATAATGTAACACACACACAACTACTTGCTTGTGGAGAATACATTTTTGCTGCAAAATATGTTTGGAGCCAAAAAGTGGTTCCAATTAATTGGCATGCATTAAATTTTACAAGCTATAAGCATTCTATGATGCTACTTATTTTCTACTTGTATGACTATTTAAAATGTCGCCCCTCTACAGCTGGCTTCCATCACAAAGCCATGCCTGGCGTCATCACTCGCGTCCCCGGCTTTCAGTCAATCACAGCTCTCCACGTACACATGTGGTCCCCCACAAACACATGCTTAGCACGAAGATCACTTCTCTTGTCCCCTGAGCTGCCTATACTCCATTCACTGCCTGCAGTACGAATCCTCCTTTCTTCCCCTTGCAGGACCACAATCGTAGCTGTTGACTCGAAAACATCTCCATCAAGATGGCTCCGGGAACTTATGGCACACTTGCACCCCAAAAACAGTTCATAATAAATGATGACAGCATGTTACTGATGCAGCGGTGAAAACAAGAAGTGGAATACAGCTGTAGCCGATACAAAGAGTGCTGAGACTGACTTCAGCTCGACAATGATTGCCAAATAATTCCTGCAGCAGCTCTGGAACTATCTACTGCGAGTCTAAGGAGGATTCCTGGGAAGACAAAGTGAACGACCTAACAATTTTATATTCCAAATTCTTTTTAGAATAATGAAAACCTATCCTGAACAAAGTAAAATGATAAGACTTCACAAAAAGTAAAAAGAATTAAACAGAATTTTAAATGACTTCCAATAAATTAAGCTTCCTGTATAGAAAATGAATTTAAAAACATAATTCAAAAATTCTAAAATCCAACGAAAAATAATATAACCTAATGGATCATAACAAAAACAATAAAGAGCTTCCCAGAAAAACTACGGGGATCCTAACAAAAATATAACCTCGCAAATATCACTTTGCAACAATACAACAGCTACATTTTGTAAGCCAAAATAAACTTCCTGGTTATTAATTACGTATAGTCTACTTCTACTTCATATAAGTGGGCAAAAATCTGACACGACAATACGGCCAACCTACACACTATGTAAACAGTAAATGCTTTCCTTTGTAAAGTATTGTATCAGCTGATGAATTGCTGTGGGAGCGGGATGCATGTTGTTAAGTTGGTGATTTTGATAATGGCTTTGGAAGAAACTCATACTAAGAATTAAAAGTTGTAATTTAAAATTTTAATTATACTTGCAAAATTTGTGGTTAAAATTATGTTTTTAAAGCAATATAAATTTTTTTTTAACTTTTAGTAAATGGGCTTCATAATCATGTTCAGCAATTATGATAAAGCAGGTCAACTTGTACAAGCAGTAAACGTTTCTAGCCAATGGCTAGCTATGTTTATGTTTCCAGTTTCCAGCCCGGTGAATGCAGTTGTACATGTGCTTTTTTCTCACAGTATTTATAGGAGTATCTTGTTGGTGTTGTCAAAATATTTTATTGGTAGTTGATAATTTTTTTATTTGCTTTCTTTAATCATAGTTGCTTGTAGGTACCCTAGTAGTGCTTTATCATGTGTGAAATGTAATATTAATCTGCACGTGTTTACCACTTCGTAAAACTGCTCATTCAGCCATGTTCCTTAACTGCAGTCAGCAGTGTAGTGACACAAATATAAATTGTCATTGTGTGTGTGAGTATATATTGCTGCATTTGTATGATTATGAACGACGACGTTATGTACTGCATTTTTTTTTGTTCATAGAAGTTAAAATTTTTGAAGTTACAACAAATAAATGTTATTTCCATACAAGCAAAATTTTCCACTGTTCCATCAAAAGAGTATGCTACTCGAAATGCCACACACTCATAAGAACATCAACATAATGCTGTCTCATGAAAGATGTTAAACTAAAGCCCCCAACCTATTACTGTTTCCTTTTTTTTTCCCCTCAAAATAAAGTAAACAGAACCCCAACAAAGTTAACTTGGCAATTACAAAAATGAAACAGGTTGGAGTGCCAAACTAGCCATAATATCATACATTAATTACTGAATGGAAGTTAACTAACGTCAGTCTTTCAGTGCCTGCCATGACAGGAAACACGGGGAAAGAGGAAAATGCAAGTGTGCATTGGACTCAAACATTGTTTACAAACGTGTCTTTCTTCAGTGACAAAACAGTTGTGGTGGAAGGATACATTGTGGCCATGTTACTTTTCTAGAACTCAAAATTTACCCCACTATACTACAACACAACTATACCACAACATTTTGTTTGTAAATGCCAAATTTTTATGATATAATTTCAAAAATAAATTACATCTGCTTTATTATTTTTTAGTAACCAAATACAGGATTATACATCATTTTCTGGAAATAAGTAATTTAAATCTTAATATCATGTAAACAATATTGTCGAGAGTGTTATTTATTGAGAGGTAGAAAATTATATATTTTTAATATGTGAAAACATTTGATTTTCTAATAACAGCAAAGAAATATAAATTTATGGGTGTTTGTACTGTAAATGTTTATGGAAGTTGTTCGTTTTCTGAATGTATACTAGATGATTTATATTGTTGGTGATGTTGGATTGCAGGATTTTGAAATAGCGGGTAGTCAGACAGGTGTGGCAAGGGGGATCCCCGACTGTGAGTCCCCTGCAGTGACGGTGCGGTCGTGGGACTCCCATGCCAATTACCACAGCCAGCTGCCAGAATCGTCACATTCTGGCTCCCTGTTTTCAGGGGTGGTCCTTTACTGTGACGAGAGTCACCTCAAGTCATCCACAGGTGTCATCCGTGTTCTGTTGTTGGTGAGTGTGACTAACAAGAAGCTCTTTCACATTCTGCATCTCTTGCTTTACCATTGTCAAGGGGCAAGAATTGATAAGTACATAAAAACCTCAGTGCACTTAAATGTTGGGCTTTCTATTTTGAATTTTTTAAGGCCACTTTTGCAACAAAGTAAGGATTCCACATATTGTATAGATAGCATGCAAGATGGCAAGTGGTGTTCCACATAACAGAATTTGCAAGTTTTTCTGTGTAGCACTACAGAGATGGGTGGATTTGCATTTCCAATTCTCTAACAGTAAACAACCATGTGTAAAGATATTTCAATGATTTTTCTTTGAACAATTAGTAACACACGTTGCATGAGAATTATGGATATAGTCAGTGAATAACATTAAGTACTTCACAATATAGACTGTTCACTGTAAAGTGAGCACTTTTGAGGCCCTAGTTACTTTTTTCTTTCAGACATTTTTTATTCTTTAACCACCTCATTTAAATAGATATTGCCATGTAAGTAATGAAAACAATGTATATGTATCACCGGACTTGAAAGTTAACGTCTAAGGCTATAATAAAATATATTTATTGACTGTTATTCCAAATGAGAGGGCTTTCAAAAGTGCTCACTTTTCCATGAATAGCCTATACTAATTTTCAATACAAAAATGTTTTTGTGTCACTGAAAATAAGAAACATTGTAATCCTAACAAAGACTCTGTTATATGTAGTTAACATTTCACTAGTGGGAAAAAGAGTACAATTGAAACTAATCAGTGTAACAAAGTGAAAAATATATTAAACGAAAATCTGAATGCTTCAAACAATTTAACTAGCAAAGAACTGTAATATTTTCAGATCATAGTTCATTCAAAGGATTTTCGCTGGTAAGCATGTTGGTAAAAGAAAATTTCAAACCTGTGTCTGCATTTTTTTATTAAATTTAAACTTAGTTTATAGTTTTCAGCAATTACTGTTTGGTTTGTTACACACAGAACCAATAACCACTTCTCAACTTTTCATAAACATTTTGCGTATTTTGACTGGTAAAACAGAAATTTGTATATTTTGGCTGAACAAACAAGCCATAAGAAACACTCTTCCACTAAGTTTTAAAATTAAATACCCAAACGTTAAGTTATTAGAGATTGTACAGAAATAAAGCAGAGTAACCTGATATTGTAGAAAACAGGGTTTTCATGTATTTTAATTACAAAGAATGCTAGACATGCAAATTTTTATTTTGTATTATGGTAAATGGTTATAGTATTTGCTTTAAGTCCCAATACTATTGTGGTAAAAGTTGTGACTTTCATAATCAATAACTCTGCCATTTAAAATCTTTTGGAAGTAGGAGATGAAGTATTGGCTGACAAATGTTTTGCTTGCATCAAAACATCAATGTAAAAAAAAATGTAATCTTAATTACACGTAGGCCTACACTTAAGAAATAGAAAATTCATAGACAAGGAAATTTCCTTTATATTCTCTTTTGCTAACATCAAAATACATTTCAAACAGTGTATTCATTGAGTTAAAGAATTTAACATTTTACATAAGTTTCCTACTGAGCTGCCCCATGTTGATGGCATTATACATATCTGTTGTGTTCTGACCAACTTTCTACCACAATTTTTTAAATAAAATCTCAGCATTTAAATTGAAGTGGAGCCAATGTGAAAAAATTATTGTGTTTACATATAATTTACTTATATAATTTAGTTATACACATACATCAAATAATTATGGCCAACTTCTATGCTATGTTCATTGTTTTAAATGCATAGAATACAATATTAAAATAATTTTATGTTTCAGTTATTTTTAACATGGTTTAAGGAAACATATCTAGACAATAAACTAGTGATGTACGAGTACTCAAAATTTTGAGTAGGAACTAGAGTTCTGTCAAAACATTAGTTTCTGACGTTTGCGTATTTAGAGCTTTGAAAAATTAATAAATAAAATAAATACAGTACATATTGCAAATTTTTCCCCCCACAGAATGTAACTATAAACAATGCCAGTAGATGTAAAAGGGGAGTTCTAGCGAAACTCATATTTCATCGAAAAATTGTGGTTTTTTGTTCAAAAATCAAGGTTTTTGCCCCAAAATCATGGTTTGAAATTTAATAAATTAAGCATTCTAAAAAAAACAATCTAATGTACTCCAAAATCAAGTATTTTTACCCCAAAATAAAGTACATTTACCGCTTTTTGAAAAATGTCAGAGCAGGATTTGAGCCACCTTAAAAAACAAGCTATTTTACCCCAAAATCAAACAAATTTCTCGCTTTTCAAGCAAAATTTTCATGTTCTCTAGGAAAATAAATTTGCAAGTGAGCAGTCTAAATAAAAAAAATTTAAGACAAAATCGAGTGAAAATATTACAAATTATAATTGATAGAATTGATAGATTTTATTCAATAAAAGTAAAACACCAATAAGACTTTTTAAAGTCTAAAAATAAATAAAAATCTTAAGCATAGCCATTACTGAATCCATAATCCCAACCATCGCAACAATCCAAATCATAAACATCATCTTTAAATCAGAAAATTTATCTTATCTTAAATCATGTTTATCGATTTTAAAACAATTTTGAAATGAACAAGGTTCAGTTCTTTATCAATAAACGTTTCTGTTTATTGATAAAGTTTATTGTTTATTGATCTGTTTATTTCATATCCAATATCACAAAGTTCTAAAAGATAATTTGATCCATTTGTAATATTTAAAAATATATAAATGTTTTTAAAAAAGTCATACTGTGAGAAAATTTTAATTAGAAAAACAATTTTTTATTTGATCATAAATTCTTTAAAAAAAATTTTCATGCAGCCATCAACTGAGTCTAAAAATTGTATTTAAATATCTAAACAATTTCTTGTTTCTGCAAAACTTTTACATTATCCATTTACTAAAATTAAAAATTTATATATCTTCAGTGATATTTTCTTGCAAATAATCATAAGTTTAATTTTGTTGGTTAATTAAAACAACATAACAAATTGTACCAGCCTCAACAGTTTTTCTACATAGGCAGTCGAATAATATATAAAGGTCTTCATCCCCAAAATGGATAATAATTGATATTGCCATGATAGTTTTTAGTTGGCGTATAATAAAGTTCATTATTTCTATATATAGTATTTAATTTTGTTCTAGAATTTCTAAAATCATTAAAAGCCAGAAACATTTTAAGAAAAAGATCATTTTCAATATCTAGATTCCAATTTTCCTTTGGACAAATTTCATTTCTTCCATTTTTAACAAAAATATTTCTTACATTACAATGATCAAACATTAAAGCATGCACATATTATTCGGCATGATTTTTTCTATTAGTTTCGAAGCCCACAATTACAAAATCAGGCATATCAAATTGTAAATTATTAAACTGATCTTTTATATCAAAGTTAAAAACAGTTGTCCCAGCAGGAACTTCTTTTTCTAAAAATTGCCAATATTTAAAACCAATATGAATTTTAGGATTTTTATATATTTTTTTCTTTGATTGCAATGATGTGTTAGATTCGTATTCAACAATAGGCCACAAAATTTCTAATTTTTAAATAAAATTTTTATCAGGTTCAGCATAAGTTTTATTGACTAAACCATCTGCTCTTTTAGTTTCATAAACTATTATCAGATGAATTTGTAAAAAAAAAAAAAGTTATTTTATAACCATTTTTCCAGTAAAATTCATTATTATCACGAATAAAGCAAAGCAAATATCTTAATGGATACATTATTTCATTTATTTTATCACTACGAACAGATTTTACTTGAGATTTATTATCAAGCCCAGTAGACTCTAAATAATTTTGTTGACTTGGTAATCTTAGCAAAATATTCATAATTGTGGAAGTTATTCCCGGATTATCAATAGCCTTAATAATATGCCCGTGTTTTGAAATTTCTACTCTAGAAAACTGAAATGGAAAAAAAATTATATCATCAATATTAGCTCATTTTTCATATTTTGCTTCATCTCCAACTTTATCTCTTTTAGTAGGCAATACTCTTCCAAAACATAAACATGGTTTGGAAAAGAAAACCCATCTCCTATGGGAATATCAAACTCTACTCTATTATTGTAAATATTTAAATTCCCCCTCGTTTGATCAGTTGGGGGAAAAGTTTTCTCTCAAAACTCTCAATGCTTTTGTAACTCATTTATATGTATAAAATAATTATATAAATGAATGATTCAGAGGGAGTTCATCGAGTGAAATTGCTTATCGAGAACTATAGAAATTATAAAAAGAACCATGAGGTAGAATATGAATAAAATAAACAAGAAAAAAGATCTACCATTAATTCGTGAATTACAAAATATTGGTAAATAAGTAGAAAAAGTGAAGAAAATAAAAATTTAATGACAGCACTAGTACCTATTGCTGCAATAAAATCTAGATTATCCACCAACACCAGAAGAAACATCATATGAAAAAGAATTATTTGCAGAACAGGAATCTCCCAATTTTGAAGAACAAATGGAAATTGTACCATTAAAAAATATACCACATATTGCAGGTGTTTCCACTATAAATCTTGGAAAATATATTTCTAAAATTATTAATGTTATTAATGATAAATTTGGTTTACGAGGAGATGGGCAAGGTTTTAAAATTGGAGATACAAATTAATTATTCGTTGTGAAGAACATGCTGGAAATAACAATTATTACAATGAAAAAAGTAACTATAATGAATATGTTAATCAATAAATTTTCTGATTTTGTTGTTAATAATCCGAAAAAAATTCAATATCTAATACGTGTTTTAAATGGAATTCTGAACACCATGGAATAGGTGTGATAAATTGGGAACTAATCCATTTAAATTTGCCTTAAATGCATTTGCCAGGTTATAATTATTGTGGACCATTTACAAAATTAGACGAAAAATTAGAAAGAGGAGATGGAGGAATAAATAAATTAGACGAAGCTTGCAAATATCATGATGTTGCTTATAGAGATCATAAAAATTTAGAATCTAGGCATGAAGCAGATAAAATTTTGCAAAAAGAAGCAAAAGAAATCATGTTAGATAAAAATACTCTGATTGGTGAAAAATTGCTTCTGCGGCTGTTGCCTTAGCTATGTTTACAAAAAGAAAATTAGGTTGGGGAAATATATATCTTTTTTTTGTTACTTATAAATGAAGATAAAAAGTTTAACTTTCGATATACCCATTGATCAATTAAGAGATTTTGGTATAGATAAATTTTTAACAAAAGATCAACTTAAGTGAAAAAATAAAAAATAAAATGAAAAGAATGCAAAGGTTTTTTGCTAACCTTGCCATTGTCAATACTCAAAAAAATATTTAAAAAAAACTTGAAATGGTTTACATCGTGGAGGAATTATCCCTCTCATAGTTGCTGCTTTAACTGGCCTTGGTGCTTTAGCAGGAGCAGCTACTTCAAAAATATAATTCTGTTGAACAAACTAGCGAAAATAAAAAAGAATTAGATGAACAAAAAAGACATAATTTAGCAATGGAAAATAAAGCTAGAAGTGATATAGTTGCGAGAAAAAAAAAAAAGGAAGGTCAAAAAAATTAGCTCCATTATCCAATATCGATATTGAAAAATATGAAGAAAAAAAAATTTAAATATTAAAAATTTCAGAAATGTTTATATGATTGGCGAACTACCAAAAAATATGCTCAAAAATGAATGTGCTGTGGTTAATTTTGATATTTCAACCAATCCTGGCATTCATTGGGTTTGATGATTTAAAGAAGATAATAATGTTTATTATTTTGATTCATTTTTTTTAATCATTTAATTATTTATTTCAAAAACAATGTTTATTACAGTGATGATCGAGTTCAGAATTTTAATTCTGTTATCTATGGACATTTAATTGTTTTGACACCTTTTTTTTTTTTTAGATAAGATTAGCGGTATAATTTCTATGTTATTAAATGACAGATATATTTGGGAAACCATTAATCGAATCTTAAAATAAAAACTTTGATAATATTGCTGAAGATTTTAAAAAATATGTAGATTCAAAATGCAATTTGAGTGTTTCTTCTTTGCAAAGTGAGTTAAGCACTTGTTTTGGTTTTACAAAATCGTATGTTTTTTTTCTGGGGCGAAGAATTGTTAATATCAATAAAAGATATTTAAAATATAAAACTATTGTTTCTGACTAAAAGGAGATATAAATTTACAATTCAATAACACTATTGCTGATTATATAAAACAAATAAATAATGCAAAATAAACATTAAAAAAAGATGTACATCCAAAATATAAAACTATTGTTGCCGATTATGCATTAAAAAGCGATGTCGATTCAATATACAACACTAGTGTTTCTGATTTTAAATCACATGTAGAATCAAAATATAATACCATTGTTTCTGCTTTATTGGATCAAATAAGTAAAGTTTTTGTTTATACAACAGACTATGTTTCTATTTAAAATCGTAGAATTAATAATATGGCTGAACCTGTAGATGGCAAAGATGCCGTCAATAGAAGATATCTCGATAAAGAAATAACAGATAAATTACAAGATTTCAACAAAGTAATTTTGAATTATTGCCATACAATTGTTGATTTGAAAGTTGAAAAAGTTAAAGACGATTCTGATAAAGAATTAGATTTTAAATTACAGAATTTAAACCAATCACATATATTTTATTTACGTGCAGTGTGGAATAAAATGACTAATGTTTTGCACTTAGATAATGATCAGATTTTCTTTACTTTTTTTATGGATTGTACTGTTTATAAAATAGCTACAGATATTGTCGTGTTTGATAATAATTTGGTCATTTTCAAGAGAAAATTTGATTTTAACAAAGGTGATAATTTAACTTTAAAAAAATTAATAAAACATCTCTTTATGTTGATGGAGAGGTGGTGGCAATAGGAATATTCGTGGAAATATAAAAGCTTATATATATAATATATATAGAGAGAGAGAGAGAGAGAGAGAGAGAGAGCATATGCCTTTCTGGACTAATCACCCATTTATTGTATTCTCATTTTATATATTATTATTTTTAGTTACTTTCTTGCACTTCAAACACCACGTGTTAGGCAGCTGAAGCTGCAGAGATGTAGTCGTCTCCATTTAATAATATATATATATTATATAATAATATAAAAAATGAGAATACAACAAATGGGTGATTAGTCCAGAAAGGTATGCTCATTGTGCAATTGTAAAAAAATCAAAATTCTAAAAAAAAAATTTGGCTCAACGTGAGAGAAGGAATAATTAATAAATTATAAACCTGTGCGAAAAAAATTTCCAAGAAAAAAGGTATATCATATGGCATTGATGATTTGTGACAAATTGATCTTGTAGAAATGGATACTGGAAATTTAAAAGGTATATCTCGCATAAATAAAGGCTATAAATATATTATGACAATTGTATTGATGTTTTTTCAAAGTTTTCATTTGCTTTACCAATCAAAGATAAAACAGCAAAAAATGTAGCAAATGCTTTAGAAAATATTTTGATGAAAAAAAAAAAATCAAATAATTGACAAAGCGACAATGGCTTAGAATTTTATAATAAAATATTTAAAGAACTTATGGAAAAGCATAATATAAATCATTTCTCTTCATTTTCTGAATTAAACGCTAGCGTTGTTGAAAGATTTAATTGAACTTTAAAAAAAAATAAAAGACAGCCAAAGCAGCCTATGCTGCGCAAAATTTATTGCAAACAAATTTTGTTTTTATTAAACCAAAATATAAAGTTGGAGATGTTGTTCGTGTGAGCAAACTGAGAAAGAAAGAAAGAAAAAAAAATTAAAAAGGTTATACTGCTAATTGGTCAACAGAATTGTTTACTATTTGTGAATTTTTGAATTATGATATACCAACTCACAAATTATAAGATTCAAAAGGAGGAGAAATCAACTAACTATCTTGATGAATATTTGGTTGAAAAAGTTTTAAAAACTAAGGGTGAAAAAATATTTGTAACGTGGTTGGGGTTTTATAACTTGCATAATTTAACAAGTAATCAGCTCTGTATAAGTTAATATTTAGATAAAATATGCCTCCAGCTGAAAAATTTACTAAATGGGTGACTAAAGAAATTTTATCATCAATTAGAAAACATGGTAAATATAAGATTCAAAAAGATGTAATTCAATTATTCAAAGGTCAAATAAAACACATTAAAAAATGAATGAGTTAAAAGACCAGCAGATAAAAATGATAAAAGTTGAAATTAATCATTTAAAATATATAAATATTGAAAATTTTACAGAAACAGTTCATAGAGTATTAGGTAGAATAAATCGCTGAAATGAGATAATTAGAGATATGGCCCCTCATGTTGTACCGCAAACACAAGATCCAAATTTAAATCCAACTTTTGTTCTTCTAGAATTGTTCGATGATGAATATGATTATTATGTGATTAGAACTCAAAGAAGAAACCTCCGAAAACAGTTGCAAAGAATCAGACATACATCCAAATTGCGAAATATTATTGAGATTTGAATATATTCCAAATTCTATCAATTTATATCAAAGAATGAAAGAAACCATGAGTGGCAACAATGAGTGTTTTCGCAACTATTTTAACATTGATAGAAATAACTATACTTAACAACAATTAATTAATGATATAAATAATCTTTATCAAATTTTTTGGGATAACCACCAATAAGATTATAACTAGGATAATCAGCCATATACATTTTTTCGTCAACAAACAGGATTAACCCGTCTGATGGTCTTTGGAATATAAAAAAATTGTTGAAATTGGTTGGTAGAAACCGAAACCAATTTCTTATTGAAAATGGCCTATTGATTATTTTCTTATCTCCCAAACTTTTTGTCTAAACATTTTTACTGTGAAAAATATAAATATACAATTCATAATTTAAAATGTGTTTATATATTCGTCTTTCCATAAATCAAATGGTTCATCATCATTAAAATTATTTTTAGTGGTGGCCCATAAAAGTTTTGAATATTTTGAATATCGTCTGGTTGCAAATCAACCAAATCATTGTTAATAATTGTGTACATGATTGCATTTTTATCATTTGTATGTTGAAGACGTAATGCATGTCCAATTTCGTGGATCAAAACTGCTAGAAAATTAATTTTATTTTGAGGAGTGTTTTTACCATCATTATGCCAATATTTCTACTTATTGGTGTGACTACCAAATGCATATAATGTGTAATGACAAACACCGTGCAACCTATGATTATTATGTAGGCCTTGTTTATATGATACAAGTATATCTGAAGAATTCATATCATAAACAAATTTAAAATTTGTAAGTGATTTATTTGCATATGCAAAATTCCATTTTAATGAGTTTTTAGTCAATTTTGCTGTTGATGAAAGGTCCACAATTATCTCATCTTTAACACCACATCTTGGCTTGTTAATTAAATTAAGTGTTTCTGTATTGAGTTTACCATCAATTGAAGAGAGGTTGTAATATTGTTGAAATATTCTTAAATAAGTTTCCTACTTTTCAGTATCAATTTTTGAAAGCGAATTTGCATCATTTTCTAGATATCCATATTATTTAAAAAGTTAACACATTTTGTCTGATTCTCTTTTTTGGATAGTGCAAAAATAATATTTGTAATAGCGAGAATAATTATATAAGTCTTCATTGTTTTAAAATATAATGAACTCTTTAATTTTATTTCTGTACTTACCATCAATAATTTTTCTATTCATATCTATTGTAATAAAACCATCAATAATTTTTCTATTCATATCTATTTTAATAAAACCATCAATAATTTTTCTATTCATATCTATTGTAATAAAACCATAATCTTTGTCCCAACATTTTGCACAAATTTCTTACGATTTTTGATAAGGCATATCTCAACCAACAAAATCATTACAAATATGCTTTAAGTAAGTATCATCTTGTCTAAATGTACACAAAAAATTTGTATTCTCTCTTACCAATTGTTTAGGCACTCTGGAATAAGTTGGAGCCAAATAGAAAACATCAATATTTTTATGTCTTCCTCAAGTAAAATATTCACGAATCATATCTTAATTATCTAAAATAACATCGTCAAATACTATTAGAGATTTGTTTTCTCATAAATTTAAAAGATTCATTACCTAAGTGTTATTAAAAAATGTGCCATTTGTTCATTAAATTTTTTGGATATCACTTCAAGATCGTCTTGTAATTGAATATACTTTTTTTTATTTAAACTTTTAGAGCAAACAAGTAATTTATTAAAATTCAACAACCTCATATTATAAATAAAATTTATCATCAAATAACTTTTTTCGTTAGTACTAGGACCCACTATCATACCTCTAAAATCATCAGGCAAAAGTTCACCATTGTTCTTATGCTTAGAATATTCTTCAGAAATTAAAACACCAACACCCCAGTCAACTTTGTACAGCATAGGCTGCTTTGGCTGCCGCTTTTCCATTTAATTACAAATAATTTTGGTAATAAATTAATAATACAACTTTGTCTTAACAGCTTGAGCTGTCAAATAAAGTTTTCAAGTTAACAAACAATAGTTCTATTCTGAAGAAGAAACTTCACTGTGATATATTTCATCAAGTTAAATTGATAGCATTAGTCAGTTTTCATGCAACATTTTTAACTCCAAATGTGGAGAATAATACTATAACTACAATTGAAAAAATGAGTGATATCGTTGACAAAAATTAAGTTATCACAATTCCCAGGTGCCAATACAATTTTGAATCATTAAAAGAAACTATAAATTTAATTGAGCCATTTTCAACAAACAACATTGAATTGATAACACAAAATATGAAAAATAGAATATCTATCAAAACTAAGATTGATATTAAACTTGATGATCACTTATCTTATGGGCTTTGAAAGAAATATTACTATTGAAAAAGACAACATTTTTGTAGGCACTAAATTGTCTAATTGTAGTCCATATAAAACAATAAATGTTCATTGTAACTTGATGTATGGCATTTTCATAAAATATGATGAATCTAATCATTTGGAAACTGATATAATTCCTAGTTTTCCACCAAAAACTATGTGTGGTTTTCGAGATTTCATTAGTTATTAGCCCCCATATCCAATTTTTTATAGAATAAACAATGAACATTTTAATAATATTGTCTTCGAAATTAGTGACGAAAATGAAAATTTAATTGATTTTGATGGTTCTGATATCGATGTTGTTTTTGAAATTATAGATGTTAAAAATATTATAATATAAAAATTAATTAAAAATTATTCTTTTTGATATCCGTATGGCAGTGTATCAATTTTATTTTCTATTATAATTCTCTTGTTATCACAAGGACTCAATATAATTGTATTAACTTCAACTGTATATATTTTGTGTTTCTCACTCCTTATCAAATTAATTGTTCTATATTGAATTTTATCACAAACAATTCTTATAGTCTTCGAATGTAATTATCTTATTGAAAACCTTTTTTTTCATTCCCTTAAATTTTTTGTTTTCTTTATCGCCAACTTATATGCATATATTTTTGCTCGTAAACCAACAAATTCTTTCATTATTTTCCCATTACATTCGTCTTTCATTTTTCCTAAAACTTTTTTATTTATTTGTGACATGTTATAGGTATTGTCGTTTGGATAATTACTTGTATCAAATTTTTCTATCATTGACTTCATATCTTTGTATAATCTTCTGTTTTTATTTTATAAATGTATGAATCAGTATCTGTATAACATAGTTCAATTTTATCATCATGTTTTGGCTTCATCACTTTTTAATGGAAATCATACATCTATTCTTTCGAAATATCCAAAATGCCAATGTCCACATATATTGGCTTATTAAATTTTACATTAGCTTTATTTATGTGAATAGCTGCAAGATTCTTATTTAATATAGTACTTCTTTTGAAATTTGGTTTTGCTACTAATTTTTCACATTTTTCAGCATCTGATACTGGTTTTATTTCTACTCTGTTTTTTATATTTTCTATAGTTTTGCCGAACACAGGATTATTCATGAGCTTATAGAAATCTTTTTCAAAATCATTTTTAGCATTAGTTCTCATTGTTGTATTCAAATCTATATATTTCTTCAACCAATCAGGCTGATCAAATTTCAATATTCTATGTATTTTAGTGAGTTTTAATCAGTTATTTAGACACTGTTTCAAGTTGCAATAGTGAATTACATACTTTTATTTGTTATTTAAAGTTGTTAATAATTTTAATTGATTTGACTTTGGAACTACCTTATTTTCTGGGCAAAATGGAAGATCTTTATATTAATTATGTAGTTCTTGTGGATATTGTAAATAACCTTCTAATATATAACCATACTTAGAATCATTCTCCAAATCTAATATTTTTCACTCCAGTAATCTAAATCATTTAGTGCATAGTACACCCACTTGAAACCACCATATGGTAAATGTTGCGACATTGCCCGACCATGTAAATTATTCACATTGAGATATGTTAAATAATTTGATTCTTGATTTGGATTAAAATCTTCCAAATATTTATTATTTGCTTTAACATATCGCTTACAACATTGTGATATTCCACCTCAAATTCCTTTTCAATCATTAAAATTATATGATAGTTATGTAATAAATCTAGTGGTTGTTTAGTCACTAACATTGCGTCCCATGGTAAACCTGGTGCTGTAAAATACCATACGGGGTCTAAATCATATGAATTTATACTATGTGTTTCTAAAATTTTCGAATATATCTGCTAACAATAATACATTACTTTTTAAATATAAATCATGTATTCGCCAAATTTTTTAAAATAAATTGGTTCCATACACATTTTGCGTGTTCGTATTCATCATCAGATATACTATTTTCATTTAATTTATTTTAAAATTCAATCTTTGGTGGAAGTTCAGTTTCTTCAAATTTCTTCCAACACCTTTTCTAATAACTAAATCAACTTGATCTTCTGGGAAATGTTTTTGTGTGTGTTTCATTTGATATTTACTTAAATTAGATGATAATTTATCGAAAGTACTGGCCATAAATTTGAATGTGTGTATAAATTTCATTTTTAAATTTTCTGTGTTTTTCCCAAGAGTTATAACCTTTTCTTCATTATTTGCTGTTAAAATCTATATTTTTATCATTATATCCTAACTCTACAATAAATAAATGTGCATTATAACCTGCTAAATTAAGAAAATTAATTGGAACAAAATTTGGTCATTTTAATTTTAGATTACAACTGTTGCATGTTGGATTAATGAATTTTCCACTTATGTGATCATGATGTTTTACTTTTTTGGTTTCCTCCGTAAATTCACATTCGCATACAGTACATTTTTTTTATCTCCTATATTATATTTTTTCTTCTTTTGTTAGTGGGTGCATTGGTTCAATTTGTGAATATATTTCAACAATTTCTTCTACTTTCCATTTTATTGATTGTATAAATAATTTATTAGCATCTGGGCCACTATATACAACTGGAGGTTCATAATCACCATAAGCAGATACAATATAATAGCAAAAACCAGAAGCTTCATGTAATTGATATGTCATTGTATATGATTCATCATTTAACTTTAAATCAATGTTATTTATTTTATCATTAGTAAGTTTATATCTTTCTTTATGTGTTTTTTTTTTATAAAAACCATTATCCGTATCATCTGTTAAAACTGGATATTTTTGATTCGTTTAAATGGGACTTTCGTGGTGTGTTTTATATTTTTAAATTTTTATGTGTTTGCTTTTTGAAGGGTTGATTATCTTCACAGGTTCATTTTTCGAGCAATCTTCAGTATGTTTATTTAATTATTCTTGAGAATAAAAGAATTGAAGGCACATAACGCATATATAAACTTTGCCATGCTTATTATTGTGTTTTTGTGCTGAAACTAACCTTGATAAATCTTTAATCCAACAATAATGCAAGTTTGTATCATCTTTGGAATAAAGTAAATTTATATGCATATTTTTTTATTTTTTGTGAGTTTTAGTGGAATACCATGGATTTCTTACCTTCATCTTCGAGTACACATTTATAGAAGTATCAATTTGATTTTTTATTTTTGGTATATCATCAATTTTAATAGGATATTCAAATTTATCTAATGCTTTCTCAATGTTAAGACCCATATTTTTATATTTAGATACTCTTTGTGTGTCTTTTTGTGCAGGAAACAGTGCAGATTTTACTGCCCAAAGAAAGAATTTTTGATCATTGTTTTTAACATTTATGCATGCTTTCTTAATCTTTTCAAATTTTGGTAGTTCAATATATGATGATCGTTTTAATGGATTATACTTATTTATTGCTAATTGTATTCCAATTACTATATATAAAGTCCATCCAAAACCTCTTCTTGGAAATTCAAATAATTGTGTGGGTAATTCCTGTTTCATAATTTTATAAATCTTTATAATTTCTCCTTCATTTAATACTGTGTGATTATATGACTGAAATGTAAATAATTCTACTTGATTATTTTCCTGCTTGCGAAAATTGGTATATAATTTAATGCTGGTTTTCACCCCTCTAAAGTTCCTAAGATGATCACGTATTGTCTCAAAAACCTTATTTTTTACTGAAGATAAAAATTGATTAGGCTGTACTAAATTAAAGGAATTTTTAATGTTATCTGTTGATATCCTACTTTTAAAAGCTCTATTAACTCTGTACTTTTTATTGGTTCTTCTATTTCTTTTGCTTAATGAATACATTAGTAGAAAATGGAAATAGTTCTTTTAATTGTTTTTTAGCTTTTCTATATTTTATAGTGTAATTTGAAAACTGTAAATTTATAATAAATGGTATAATAGCTGCAATTAAATCGGCTTTCTGTAGCCTGTACCAATATTTAATTTTTAAATCTCTATCTATAACTCTCAACTCTCTCAATCTCTTCTCACCCAACTCAACTACTATATTGCACTATGTCATTCTTATTGCCTATTTATAAGAAAACAAATTTATGAAGACTGCAAAAATGAGGGTAGAAATATAAGTGTGTAAAATCGAAATATGAGCTTAAATTATTGATAATAATGAAATCGTTTTTAACTATTTAACTTCTTATGAAGATATTTCTCATTATAGAATTTTTTACATATTGTTGTATGTTTGTCCTTAGTGACGAGAAAATGAATTTATAGATTTATTCTCTTTACATGCTGTACATGTTTTTGTTGAATAATTATCATGTTGAATTTCATTTAGAATATCTACTATTGCATTGTGTAATTTATTATTTTTATTCATATCGAGATATCTATTACAAACATAGTTTCCACATTCTCATAGTATGTTCTCATTTTTTAACTCATAGCGACTTCTATCATATTCACTAAAGCATTTTTTGCATTTTGTTGTATGTTTGTCTATAGTAGCTTTGTGGAGATAAAATGAATCAACAGATTTATTCTCTTTACATACTGTACATGTTTTTTTTTTAATAATCGGCATGTTGAATTTCATTTGTATTGAGTAGTTTAGTATTTTTATGCTTTTTGATTGATAGTTTAGAAACATATTTTCCACATTCGCATAGTGTTTTCTCATTTTTTAACTCATGTTGATTTTTTTGACATATTCAGCACAACATTTTTTACAAGTGTTATGCTTATCTTTTGTGTATTTATACATGTGAAAACTTTCTATATTTAATACATCACCACATTTTTTACATTGCTTTTCTTGATTTTCCGTTTTTTTATTTAATAATAAAAATAATTTATTAAGAGAATGAAAAAATGTTTTTCTTTGATAATTTGTTTCTTTGTAAATAACACAAAAAATTAAATTTCTGTTCAACAAGTTGAACAATTCGCTTGAATTCACCAAACTACAAGATCTAGAAACAAATAAATGGTTTACTGTTACAGATTTTGAAATTTATAAGTCTAAGTTTGGCAAAAAAATTGATTATATTCTAGATGATAAACGTAAAATTTCATTGGCAGAGCGCGATGTTAAGATACTTGATAAAAAATTCTTAAAAGACATGGAAAATGGAAGATTTGTGCATGATATAGAGTTCTCTTAAAAATAATATAAATTTCTATTGATTTGAATCTTTTTAACATTTCATTTGATTTGATATTAAATTTGCTTTATTTAGATTGCTCGCTTACAAATTGCTATTTCTAGAAAACATGAAAATTTTGCTGGAAAAGCGAGAAATTTGTTTGATTTTGGGTAAAATAGCTTGTTTTTTAAGGTGGCACAATTCCTACTTCGACATTTTTGAAAAAAAAAAAGTGGTAAATTTAATTGTTTTTGGGGTAAAAATGCTTGATTTTGGAGTAAATTTGCTTGTTTTATATAATGCTTAATTTCTTCAATTTCAAACCATGATTTTGGAGCAAAAAAACTTGCTTTTGAAGCAAAAAACTATGATCTTTCGATGAAAATTGAGTTGCGCTAGAACTCCCCTTTTACATCTACTAATACCCCAGTTTTGTTTACCTCGCAAAAAAAAAATTGAACCTTAGATATGACAATGATATGCCTGGTCTTTACAACTGTTATTACATGATGGCAATGGCTGCTGAACTGCATAATTATTTTGTTGATTATTTTACATTGGCAGTGATAAATATTTCATCACAAAACAATCAATTGAAAATAAAACGTGTTTGTACTAATTGTATTAAACCTCTCTGAAAATGTAAACACTAATTTCTTTCTGCACTGTATTTTATGAGATGACATTGAACTAAACAAACATGGTCACCACTGAATTCGTCTCCATATAGACCTACGCATGTGCTAAGAAATCATTTGTATTCGTTAACATTCATTATGTTTCTTCGGCAACATGCTGAACCTAACAATTCAACTCCTAATCTGCTTCCTTATTGCCAGCATGTCAAATATGAAGTGTTTTAAGGAAATGGGATTATATTTACAATTACAACCTAGTAAAATTAATACTTAACACTTGTAAAATTATTCATGTTGTTAACAGTAATTTTAGTGAAGCATTTTAAAATTATGTCAAATGTTCAAGTCACATTTCAAATTTCGTATTTTCACTATTTCTGGAGGTATATTTTTCTAGTCAGACAATTGTGGTTTTTACACCAACCACCAATTGCAAACATACCCTCAACAGCAGATGCCGACAGTGCCCTACACCAACCAACACTTTTGTTGCGAAACTGAATTAAGGCCGGGCTATGATTGATTTAGTACTGAACATAGCACAGGCACAGAAAGCAGAATACATGTTTTAGCATGACACTCGCTACACTCACACACAGCACACACACAGAAAGTAGGGCTATATACTATAGTACCTGTGCGTGTGCGCCATGTGTGGCCAATAAGTATGTTGATACCACAGAGTTCATGTGACTATGAAAATGGCTACAAAAGTAGTGAAATTGACTAGTGCTTGAAGAGTTTGGTGCTATGTAAATAGAAGTTTGTTTTGATTGAAATAATTATTGTACAAGTCAGCTCCATCAGGGTTTTACAAGAGGCAGAGGAACCACACACCAAGAAAGAGCATTGAGGCTTTCTAGGAGTTTGCAACTGGCTCCGAGACTTCGTGTCCAACATTGCCGACCTGAGGGCACCACTCCATCCATTGTTGGAAAAAGAAGCGTGATGGCAGTGGACACCGGAACACAGTGTTGCATTTGAGGTCCTCAAAACCAGCTTCCAATATATTCACAGTCTGCATTGACCACAAGGAGAAGGGCCTCTTATTCTGCAGATAGATGTGCGCCAAAACTGCCTTGTTGCCATACTATACCAGGAGGACCTGGACGGCAAGTCCCTTGTGATAGCTCATGCCAGCACCAGGCACAATGCAATTGAGCAAAAATGCCACATTAATGAGCACGAATGTCTTGCAGTGATTTGGACAATCTGGAAATTTTGCTACTACCTCGAAGGACAGATAGCAAAGCACTCAAATGGTTGAGTGATTCACGCAACAATAAAGCCAAGCTTGGAAGGTGGGACCTCCTCCTCTCTGAGTTCAACTTCGAAGTTTAACACTGTCCTGGCAAGGACAATGACTTCCCAGATGCGCTGTCCGACAACCGAACCTAAACAAAGATGCAAAACCAGATGAGGGAAAAAGGAATTTATCCTGCCGCCTGAACCTCCGGACTACAGCCCCGAAAAACAGCTCAGACTCCTGCAGCTCAGCCTGAAACAAGATAGAGCACCACCAACAACAAGACCTTAGAAGTGAAGAAGCTTCTGCGCAAATGGATGCAACGTTTTGAACTACACAATAATGGTGTGGTTTCTACACAACCAGCCGTAGGCCAAGTGGAAGATTTGGATACCAAAGGAACTGCGTGGTGACATCTGCCGGCATTTCCATGACCACCTCGACGCAGGACACTCTGAACCAGGGATACTCTCACCGACATCAGCACTAGATAGATCTGGGACGGCATGAGCTGAGATGTCCGCAAGTACGTCAGTGAATGTACTGCGTGTTGTCAGCACAAAGTCTATCCTGCCAGGCTACCTACAGCCAAGCCACAGAAACCACATACTCTGTGGATACAAATACCGGCTGACTTCATCGGGCCCTAACCTGCGGCACCAAGGGAATAGGTACTTGTTGGTCATAACCAATCTATTCTTACATTGGGTAGAAGCCTTCCCACTACCAAGCCAGGAAATTCATCACATAATCAAAAGATTCAACCAAGAAATTTTCCCATGCTGGGTATACATGTAGAGTATCTTGACTGACAACGTGACCCAATTTGCTAGCAAAAAGTGGCTGCTAGCATGTCAAGAATGGGGAGTGGAGATATGGACAGCTCCGCCCTACCACCCCCTAACTAATCCTACTGAGCGCTAAAAGCAGGAACTCAAGAAGAACCTGCATCTCATTATCGAAGAACACCAGAGACATTGAGATCACCACCTTTCAAAATTCCTCTTTGCATTGTGACGCCACACGAACAAAGCCATCAACACACGCTCCAGTCAACTACTCCTGGTCCAAACACTATGACACCCCGGAGACTAGCAATGGGAGAGCACGAGCCTACAGAAAAACCTCAGTCTGAAGCCATATATTTACCCACGCTCCAACGGATGGGCAAGGCTAGGAAAAGCCAAGAGGCTTATATCGCCAAGACATACCAGCCATCACGTACTGGAGTTAGAGCCTTCGAAATGGGAGAAGCAATCCTATTCCGCAGTCACCCCCTGAGTCGAGGCAATAATCAATTCAACGTGAGACTCTCCGGAAAATGGGAAGACCAATACGAGGTTATCGGATGTCATAACAATGTATACTGTATAGTAGACAGCAGAGGTCGTATACATAAGGGGACCAAGGGACAGATGCAACACTTCCTAGATATGGCCTCGGAACCTGTCCAACCCACGCCTATATTGCCGATTTCTAACACGCCGGACGACGTTGAAGAACTGTCTTAACCCTCCCCTCGTAAGGAAGCGTGGATGTCGCAGCCTACGAACCAAGGAGTCAGAGCTGTCACTACCGACGACACCATCAGAGTTTCACCAGAATTTCATTGACCGACCCAGGAAGTGGACTCCCAGCACCACGGAAGTCTCCTGGAGGAGTTCATTGGATCATCATCTGATATGTCTTCATTCTTCATGGACAGTCGCCATCCAGAGATCATCTGCATATAGCACCATTGATGAGTCTGTGAAACCATCGGTTTTGCCCCGACAAACTCAGCCAGTGTCCCAGGCACCGGTCAACCTGTTCAGCATGATGCCTACCACGTCGGACGATGTCACTGCAGCCGCAGAGAAGCCGCAATCACCTGGGAGAGCTTCCACCAGAACTGCCAGCCCTATTGAGGCCGTCTTACAGGCCTCAGGTCAGCTGGTACTGTCTGCAGCGATCACCCAGGTTCACGTGGCCACCCTGCGCCAAGAAGGTAATATCTAATCCAATAGTTCTTGTCACAACTGATTACAGGCCGCCACTGTTGCCCAACGCCACCGCTACCACTTGGACCTCTTCACCTGGTCTGAAAGAAGATGATATGGAAGCGTCCATCTGCCCCGCTGTGATGACCGCTCACATGGTCGAGCCTTATAAAAGACAGGAAATCTATGTTCTTCTGTTGCTATATCGCTGAATGTTTCAAGTTTTCAATGATGCCAGACACCGAGGTCTGTCCCAGAGGCATCTTGTCCATGCAAAAGGATGTCTCTGCTGAGATGCAATCAGCAGACGCAGTCCAATGGGTGCCCACTGCACCTTCTCCTGGACGAGAGGACACCACTGCAGGGGTACTCAGACAGCTGACAGTGCCGCCCGAGTCTGTACCAGCCCTGCCTCCCTGCCAGGGGAGCATGTGGTGTTTGTTGGTCGGCGTATGGGAATATAGTGGACAGTGGAATGGGTTGCATGAGGTTTGGGGACAACCTTAGGCGGGAGTCGAACTGGGATGATTTTTCCCGAAGCCAACTTTATTAGGCAAGAATTTATTGGGGCCTTCTCTAGAACTACCTCAGTTGGGGTAAGGCTTGCTACCGGTGACAAAAGTCTCAGATGACGCATGGGGGTCCGCTCCGGGTCGTACTACAGCCAACAGACACCTAGTAAATAATTGTACGGGGACTCTTGTGTGGATGATAGAAGGAGCGAATTCGGCCAGGGTAAGAACTCAAAATCCGTTGGTGGGGGTTCTACTCTATTAATGGCTTCAACATTAATTTCCACAGTAACCTGACGTTATAAAGCACACCGTTCTCGATGCCTTATGCAACTCTTAATGCCACCTCGTTTACTGTACATCTGTACAGCCATCTACCTTTCCGCTGACATACAGTCCTGGGGGTGTGACTTTGGCAGTCACACCTAAGGCCCTGTCCTATAGTTTTGCAATCCAGTGTTAGGACTACGTTAAGGGTAAGCGAGGGAACACCGGAAACCCAGGAGTGACAGTATGTCCTGTTGGACTTTCAATATTTGCAAACTCCATCTTCTGTTGAATTTGGTGCGCCTCACAGTTATTCCTCAATGGGGTGTTCTATTGCACAAGTTCCACAGTTAACAAAATAAGTGTTCAGGGGTTTAACACTACAATTATAGTAGGCAATCAAATTCAATTCACGTAATATTTATTAAGGTAACGGAAAATTGAAAGTCCCGGCTGACTTATACAAAATTAATTAGCTAGCAAAATATTAATTAGATTGATACGTACTGTAACAGACCTGGTAAGTAATTAAAAAAAATTAAAAAATACAAAATACTAATTTACACAATTTACAGCACTTCCTCAACAACGGGGTTATCCAGGGGGCACTAGTATCGTGACAACCTGTTACCACGGGAGTCAGGGAAGTTGACTGGGGTAAAGGGTTGTTGGGTACAGGGCATCGGATTACCTCTGGAGAGAGATCTGCCCTTGCAGTCAGCTGGTGTGGCCGAGCGTTCGCAAGCTGCGGGGGTTTGCACTGTCTTCACAAGCAGCTGGAATGCTGCCTTCTTAAGCTGCTTGTGCAGATCAAAGTCATTTGTAGGCTGAGGAGAGGAGAGAGGTCTTCGGAAACCAGGGAGTGCTCACTGAACTATGCGGCCGGTGAGCCCGGTGTGTGTGCTGGAGCGATCTTCCGGGGGTGCAGGTTAGAGTAGCATTCCAATGCAGGGGTAAGTTTATCAGTGTTGCAGCGGCACCGCTTATTTATTATCTACCCGCTTGGAGGCGACGACAAATTAAAACACCTCTTTCTGAGGCTGGCAGGATGTGATGTCACAAGGTCTCAGGGGTGCTGCCATCTCATGGGCTTGCTTGAACTCCTTCCACAGCTAAATAGTAGGATAGTGGTTCATCAAAAATATTTTATTTATTTGTGGGGATTACGCTTGCGTGCGTGTTTCCGGGTGGGCTGTACTTTTCATCGTGAAATGCGTCAATTACTTTTACGTATACTGCTGTCCAACACGTGGAGTCTCCTTACTCAATATGGGAAACTACTTTGCTTCTGTTACTAACATGTCACGAGCTCTCCTTGGCTTGAGGTGGGGCAAAGTCGCCCATAGAAAGCGCATATGGGCTGCGCAGCATGTTGGCATGCATCAGTTTTAACCAAGCTTTTTTTGGTATGCTATTTGTGAATTAAATCTTGTCTATATAAAGACTAGCTAATCCCAGCGAACGTTGTTCAGCCTCTTTCAAGTTTTATTTTGCCTTCTCAATGCATCCTCTCTATTACATCTGGTACGTCGACCAGTTTTTGACAGTGCGATATTGCTGGCATTTTTCTCTTTTAGATCAACAAACATTTCCTTCAAGTATGAACAAAATCGACCCGTAAATATAGATGTTAGACTGCAGCGCCACCTATCGCAAAACACAAAACCATTTCTTTTATATCAACAAACATTTCCTTAAAGTATGAGCAAAATCAGCCCATAAATATAGAAGTTAGACTTCAGCGCCACCTATCGGAATGAAACACGACTAAAAACCTTACTCGCCATCTCAATAACATATGTTGTGAATATGGTCTCAATTGGTCCAGTGATTTGTCAGTGATGATGCGGTTTACTCTCGCACAATGGATTTTTATAATATATATATATATATATATATATTTATTTATTTATTTAAATATTTAGGTAGGCCCTGATACAAACACATTTCATTGTTACAGTTTAAAATAACAGTGCAGGATATGGTGCATAGGCCCTAGTGACATGGTGTTTGTTTTTTCGATTGAGGTAGAAACTGTCCGCTGAGCAGAACTGTGTCACTCTCTCCCCCTCTATCTCCCCCTTCCCCCCCTCTCTCTCTCTCCCTTCCCCTCCCCTCTCTCCCCTCTTTTCCCCCCTCCCCCATCTATCTCCCCTCCCCCCTCCCCCATCTTCTCCCCTCCCCCTCCCCCCTCCCCCCTCTATCTCCCCCTCCCCCCCCCCCCCTCCCCCCTCTATCTCCCTCCCCTCCCCTCTCTCCTCCCTCTCCCATCCTCTCCCTCCTCTCTCTCCTCCCCCTCTCTCTCCCCTCTCTCTCTCCCTCTCTCTCTCCCTCCTCTCCCTCTCTCTCTCCCCTCCCTCTCTCCCCTCTCTCTCTCCCCCCCTCATCTCTCTCTCCCCCCTCTCATCTCTCTCCCCCCCTCTATCTATCTCCCCCCCTCTATCTCTCTCCCTCTCCTCTCTCTCTCCTCTCTCTCCTCTCTCTCTCTCTCTCTCTCTCTCTCTCTCTCTCCTCTCTCTCTCTCTCTCTCTCTCTCCTCTCTCTCTCTCTCTCTCTCTCCTCTCCCTCTCTCTCTCTCTCTCTCTCTCCTCTCTCTCTCTCTCTCTCTCTCTCTCTCCTCTCCTCTCCTCTCTCCTCTCTCTCTCTCCTCTCTCCTCTCTCTCTCTCTCCTCTCTCTCTCTCTCTCTCTCTCTCTCTCTCTCTCTCTCCTCTCTCTCTCTCTCTCTCTCTCTCTCTCTCTCTCTCTCTCTCTCTCTCTCTCTCTCTCTCTCTCTCTCTCTCTCTCTCTCTCTCTCTCTCTCAAGAAGAAGAAGTTTTTACCTCACTAGTAGTAGCAGGGAAATTATGTACGTTTTCAATTTTAGCATATTTCATCAATATTACAGCAAAATAATGATTTTTGAATTTGTAATTACAACTGAAAAGAGATTTTATTGTTTGAATAATTATTTTAATATATTTTGATGTGATGGCGGGATGATTACATATCTGAAGTTGGCAGAAGTGGTGAGTGGCGATATTACATGTGGCATGTTGTTGCGCAACGAAGCGTTAATTTTTCTTGCTCTGAAAAATACTTCAAAAAGCCACATCAAGTTTGTACATGTGTTTCTTAAACCTACCTACCTAGGCAAGTTATGATGATGTGATAAATGTATGTTTCCACAGCAGGAATAAATATACTGTGTAATAATCGCTGCATGTGAAAGGGTGTAGCAGTGCCGTAGCCGTTATGCTGGCCCAGTGTGTATGTGATTGCAAATTTTGGACACACAAAATTTATGAGTTTTAACTCTGAACGGTTTTTATGACAAAGTTAATTATTTTTAAGCCTCGTCTATTTATCCCAATGATTTACCTTTGCCGTAGGTGTTTGAAACACAGTTGTTTAACATGCTTACGTTTCTGTGATTTGAATGTTTGCCACAATTATGACAAAATACTAAGAGCCCTGCCAGATTAATTTTAATAAGTAATGAGATATACCCAAAAAAAAACAGTAAGTAGTGTTACATAGAAATATGAGCAGAGTAAAATTTACTGTAGGCCTATTATTTGCGTGCAAGTTTATCATTACTACGTACAAAAAGTAAGCGAGACAAGCTGCGTGCTTGAATTTACTGTATCCGTTGGAATAGTTGTTCCTTTACTTTCACTTTTATTCCATCAGGGTTAAACACATTAACGGCAAAATATTAACTTGTATTATGTGTGATGTGCTTTTTCATGTATAACAAATATTTTAACAATTAAAAATAATAACCGTAACAACTATTGTCAACATAGACATTCTAAAAAGTCATAAAGCTTATCTAAATATGTATAGAAGCCTAAATTGTAAACATTCTTACAAAATGGTTTTTGAATTATGACTAAATTCTTTGAACAGCTGTAAACAGTTGACGCGTGATGCCCCGGCCGTCTAGGAGAACACTACGTCAGTTGGCACTGGTTTTGTTGGATGCTAGGCCAGGCGCATCCTATTTTGGCAGGGCTTGGGGTTGAATTTGCCCTTGCGAGGGACTGGAGCGCGTCCAGTATACAGAACTGGCCAGATAGCTTTGCCGTAAGGCACAAAGTCTGGTTCTGGCAGTGAGATTTTGCATTTAAAGTTGCTTGCTGCTGCAGGTATAACTGGGTGTTGCGAATCTACTGTGCTAGCATTTGGCATAGGCTTAAGAATGGTGCGTGTAGGAGAGGCAGGTATTTGAGTGTGGTGGCTGTTGTCGTTGTGATGTGGCGTTAGTGGCAGAGCAGCAACGTTGATTCGCAAGTAAGCGATGGCTATTGTTTGTGGATGTTCTGGTTGATGGAGGAACTCACTGACCCAGTGGTGAACTTGTCTGTCTCAGCAAACTGGGACTGTAAACAATTCCCTTGGAATGGCTGGTGTCCCAGGTACTGATAGCTGACGAAAGCCCTGTACCTGTTCTCATGATGCATTATTGTCGATAAAGGCTACAAGGGAGGGTGTGAGCTCTTTCAGGTGCCCGGAGACAATCATTGTTTGTTTCATTTTTTCCCTTATCCCACTGCGTTTGGAGAACGGCATCTGGATTCACACAATAGACATGCTCACGTATGTGGGGTGAAAAGCAAGGAGTGTGTTCCTTGTCTGTCTCCGCAGAGTCTTCCCAATTCAGGGAACGTCCCCTCTGGCAGCACTGAAAGTGCGATGGAAAATACGAGCACCGAACTGACAAGCTTGGTTGGGAGTCTGAGTAGCTGTGAGCAGGCTCTGCCATTCCGCCTACCGGGGCATGCAGAAAGGTGGCTGGTTTGTGAGTGCTTGTGGGTGGTAAAATATGTGTAGCGGCTTGATTGAGAAGTATTCCCAGGATCACCTGCTTTTCCTTCAGGGAGGAGGTCAACTAGGATGGGTGTTCAGTCTACTGGAATATGGAACTCAATTGTTAGCTAAAACACAATGTTTATTTCACCCTAGATGAAATAGACATGTGATGCCACACTATCTCCTGCTTATACAAGAGCTGTCGGGGAAGCTATGCTATGCAAATTAGGTAGAGGTGACCCGAAACTAGGCTGAATGGGATAGGGTAGATTAGCGCTATGAAAACAACTATAACTGAATCTGACTCCCTATCATATTGTTGTCCAGAGAGGGATGCAGTTTTTAGAGGTGTCGATGACTAGGCTTATTTCTTTGGCACGGTGCTTTGATTACTAAGCAGGGCGTGGAAGGATTGATCTTGGTTAGAGACCAAGCAATGGTGTCTCTTTGTCATTGAATGTGTCGTGAAGAGGGAAGGTAAGCTGAGGAGCTTGAAAGCAAAGGCTTGAGATGAGTCAGGCTGGTCAGTTCCTCAACGGCTAGAGTAAACAGTACAAGCTGGAGTCACGTGGCGGCCAACAATCACAAACTCCGTTGTCCCAGATGCAACACGTACTATGTTGATGAGCTGATGTCATTTAATAACCATTTTTGCCATCGTGTCATGCGTCAATTTGCCCCCTCTCCACTGTGTCTGAAGTTCATCCTTGAGGGGAGTTGATAAACAAATTCGTTGGATAGGACGAGTGATTGTACTAGCAGCAGCAATCTATCTCTCAGCTAGCCCCCTCTTTACAGGATGAGATTAGAGTTCATCCTTGAGGAGAGATGGAAACAAATTCCTCCTGAGAAGGATGTGGGAGTGTCCTCGCAGGAACAATCGGTCTTCCTCTTGACTAGTTCCGTCTCAGAGGGATCGCGTGGTTCTCATCCTTGAGAGGAGTGGAAAACTAATTCCCCCTGGAAAAGATGTGAGAGAGTCCCCCCACAAACAATGTCTCTCGCTTGCGTAAGTTCATCTCAGAGTAATAACTTGGATGGAGAAAGAAATTCCTTTGAGATAATGTAGGACTGTTCTCCTAACAGCAAATTTTTTCTCTCCTAGTTTGGTTTCTGTAGCACTAGCTACTCTGTGCGTTTCTGCTCTGTGCTCGGCAACCCTCGCTGATGAACTTGACCATGGCGGCGTGTAGAATCAGCTGGCTGGAGAAGGCCAGGTGCACAGGTGTGGAGTTGCTCTTTTACATTGTTTCTTAGCAGTCAGCAGCAGATGTATCCTTCTGTCTCTGATGCATGGGAAGTGTAGACAGTTTCTCTTAATGTCAGGGGTAAGGTTACAGCTGTTCCAGCCTGCGTTTATCATCTTTTTTATTTGAGCTCTTCATGTTTTATTATTGTTATTTTTATTGTGTAAGTCGTGTCGCGTGGGGAACCAAATGCTATGCTGCAGACCTCATTCATTATTGCGTGCAAACCTACAAAATGAACTTTAACGCTTGATTTTTGACAATCTCCACAGGTAGACTGGGAAATAAAAATATAGCAAGATACAAGGTGAGCTGCACCTGGAATAGCACGACGCTTGGGGAATCATAAACTATGATTATTGACAGCAGTAAATAATTAATCCAATAATAAAAATTGCCACAAAAAGACCACACACGCTCGGTCGGTGTTAGCTGTGCTCTGGTGTGGCAGTCTGTGCGGTTTTATAAGCTTGGCTTCTACCCTAGCCTCCTACATGTAACACAGTAGGCTAAACTACTAGCGTACATTAACAGCAAATTAAGGAGTGTAGTGTAGTGAGTATTTCCCAGACTTAGCCGACTGCTAAGGCTTTTCAACAAGTGTGGTGGCTATGAAGTTAACTAACACAAATTATTGCATGACATTATTTACTTGCAATAGAAAATGAATAGCACATACCTACACTAAACACTATCAAGAGCATCAATATTTTACAATTGACAACTTTTCTGTTTTCTTCTTGCAACCTTTCTTAGCTTTATGCTTTAATGTCTCTCCTTGCTAGCTGATATTTTTTATTGCTGTTAGATTAAAATTGATGTAATATTTTGCATAATGTGTAAAGTTTAGTTTACACACTTCTGGTTAACTTTCTTTTCACAATTTACGCTTTTTTCAACAATACATAATTCTCAATAGTAACATTGATTAACACAACATACAGCACTTTAAAGGCTGTTCATGATAAAGTGAGCACTTTTGAAATCAACCTTAGAAAAATATTACTGCCCCATGCCTACATACATTTAAACGGGCGCGCTGAGTGACATACGCCCAGTAGAGTTGGTAATGATGGTTGGAAAATAGTTCATATCTTGACGTCGAATAAAAAGTGTTTGGTCACCATTTGTGATAAATTTTTTTTTTTTTTTGTATCGACATATGAAAATGAAAAGGTTTATAAAATATTTGCTTTTATAATCATTTCAGAGTTTTACTTGACCGACGCATGAATAAAGTGATGTGGCCCATGGTAATGTAAATTTTTCATAAGGCAGAAGAATACACAACGTAAACACAACTAGATCTTAAGCAGGGGTATCACGTGGCATAAATTTATGTGTCCCAGTGTCCATGAATTATATAAAACTCATTATGGCATTTTACTAGCCATTTCCTTTTCACTTGCGCCGCTTACACAGTTACATAATTTTGTAATTGCAGGAGCAGCTAGATAGCTGCAAAAAAAGGCAAGTGCCTCAATAGTTTCTGGACAGATTAGGAATGCTCAAAAGCATTCAGAAACATCTGAAATTACATAACTCACTGATGTTGACCTGGTACAAAGTGGCACGGTAACACAACACTCACTGTTTCTGCATTCTTGATGTTTTGGCTGGTTGTGCCTGCTTGCTCGGCGGTGCGAAAGGGGGGGGGGGGGGCGGTTCAGCCAAGGTAAGCGGACCGTCATAGCTGGATCCGTCATAGACATTTGTCTATCTTGCCGGCGATCTGCGTTGCCACCAGGAGTGGACTGTAAGCTGAGTGGCTCACCCCGGTGATCCTGTTCTTCCCAGTGTTGGAAGTGGGTGAAGCAAGCCGTTTTCAAGGGGGAATCTGGTGGATACGTGGCCTCCCCCCTCGATCTCTTGGTCCACTGCAACTGGGTCTGGCTCCACGTTGATGAATGGTACTGTCATTAGTGTAGCTGCGATAGGTGCACCTCTCGTTCAAGGATTGAGGTCTGGGTTTCCAGCAGTGTTCCTGGCAGAGGTGGTAGTTCAGGTGAGACTCCCACCTCGGGATGCTTGCATCGGAACATGGTTTAGAGGCAAGGCCTCTGGTTCGATGATGACTTCGCATTGGCTCCTCTTCTGTTTGCATGGCAGGTACTCTCACCTCATGTCCACTCGGCAGGCTGTCAGTGTGGCTGCAGACTCCATCGGTGCTGTCGGCCGGATACCATCACAGGAGCCCCCTCTCATCCAAGAGAAGGCACGATGGGCACCCAAGGGACTGCGTCTATGATCAGCGCCTCTGCAACGGCATCCACTTGTGAGGCCAGGATGACTCCAGCAAACGTCGCGACCTTGGGCGTTGTGGTATACTTGAAAACATTGTGAGTTAGTACATCTGCGTTGGACTGTTTTACCTCCCCTAAGTATGGCTCTGCCAGGTGAGCGACAGTCACAATGGGGACGACAGTTGACTCTGCGGCATCTTCTCCCTGCCCAGGAAGTGTGGTCCATATGTCGACTGCGCTGTCAGGTGTCATTGGTGGCCTGTAATCATACAGAGGCATAGTCGTAAAGACGACTATTGGATTAAGTGTTGTCTTCTCAGTGCGGGGCGGTGTGGACAGCTCGAAGCTGAGGGCCTTGGCATTGAGTGTTGACTCCGCTGCAAAGGTGGCCACGTGAACCTGGGTGATCACGGCCGGCGATACCAGCTGACGGGAGTCTTCAAGGGCGGCCTCGACTAGACTGGTAGCTCGGTGTGGTGCCTCCCTGGTGGGTGGCAACCTCTCAGCGGCTGCAGTGATGTCGTCCGACGTGGTAGGTAACTTGCTGAGCTGGGTTTCTGGTGCTGAATGCACTGACGTCCTGATGATGGAGGTCTTAGAAGTTCTCTGGTTGCCGGCATTCTGTTGAGTTTTCAGTCGCGGTGGGTCTCAATTCAGTGGGCTCCGCCACAAGACTTCCATAGAACTGGGCGTCCACTTCCCGGGTCTGTTGGCGAACTTCTTGTGGAAATCAGAAGGTGTGGTGGGCAGCGTTTGTTCTGAATTATGAATATTGGTTTGGTAAACTCGATTCTGGCTGTTGTAGAAAACAATGTTCCCCTCGCTGGCTGTTCTGCCCCATCCCATTGCTTTGGTTGCGATGTCCATGCTTCCTTGGGCAGTTCACCGTCTATTCTTCTACATCATCCAGAGTATTCAATATCATTGATGTCTCAGAGTGCTGGACTGGTTCTGAGGTGTCTCCAGGGTATGGCCGCATCTGCCCTCATGCGGCCTTGTGTACTTGACCTCGGGTGTCTTCCGTCCAATACACGTTGTCCTGGTGGCCAATTACCTTGTAGGGACCTTACCATTTTTCGGCGAGCCTTGCACTGAACTGGTGAGCCCCTCGATTTGGTGGGTGACTGCAGAGGAGGACAGCCTTGCCCATCTCAAAGGCTCATACTCCAGTACTTGGTGGCTGGTATTTTATGTAATTGCCTCTTGTTTCTCCCTTGCTTTGTCTATCTGTTGGAGGACGGCAAAATGTATGTCTTCAGGTCGAGGCATTTTGGTGAGCTCAAGTTCCCACTGCCATTCCCCGGGGCAACACAGGGTCTGGCCCTGGAGGAACTGGCTTGGGCTTAAGTCAATCGCTTTGTTCGTATGACGACGTAGAGCGAAGAGGATCTTCGGGCGATAGCGATCCCAGTGACTCTGATCCTTCCCTATGCTGAGGCGTAGGCTCTTCTTCAGTTCCTGGTTTCGCCACTCAGTAGTGTTGGCTTGCGGATGATATGGCGTTGGCATGGTCCAGGTTTCCACTCCCCATGCTTGACATGCTAGCAGCCATTTCTGACTATCAAACTGGGTCCCGTTGTTCGTCAGAATGCTCTGCGGGTATCCCCAGCGTGGAAAAATCTCATTGTTGAATTTTCGTGGATTTAGTACCCTTGGTGCTATGGGTATGGGGTCCCATCAAATCTGGGGCTACTTGGTTCCAAGGCATGTAAAGTTTTGTCAGCTTGATCGTAAAGCACCTGGCTGAGTAAGCCTTGTTCTTACAGTACGTACAACTTCTGACTTGCTGACGGATGTTACGGCTCATGCCGTCCCAAATGTACCTGGTACAGATGTCGGCCAGGATATCCCGAGTTCCAGGGTGTCCTGCATCAGGATGTTCGTGGAAATGCCAGCAGATATCAACTCACAGGTCCTTATGTATCCAGATCCTCCACTTGGCTTCTGGCTGGTTGTTATGAGACCACACAAGTTCATCACACAGAGTGAACCGTTGCTAGTACTTACATAGCAGGTCTTTTACTTCTGGATCCTGTTGTTGTTGCCATTCTATTTGGCTGCAGCTGATGCTGAGCTGGAGGTGGCGTTGCTGTTCTTCAGGGCTGATTTTTGGTGATTTGGGTAGCAGGATGCGGTCCAAGTTCTCATCTGGCTTGGTTGGTGGGATAAGGCAAAGTCGTTGTCCTTTCCTGGGCAGTTTTGGACATTGTAATTGAACTCGGAGAGTAGGAGGTCCCATCTCACAAGCTTGGACTTATTGTTGTGCGATTCCCGCAACCATTTAACTGCTCCACTATCGGTCCTCAATATGAAGTGAGTTCCCTCCAGATAGTAGCGATACTTCTGAATTGCCCAAATTACAGCGAGGCATTCCTGTTTTTAATGTGATTTTTTTATACAGTGACATTTAGCCGGGTGCTGGGTATGTGATTACTAGAGGCCTGCCATCCGGGTCTTCTTGGTATAGTATGGCACCTAGACCATTTTGGCATGCATTGGTGTGCAGAGTAAAGGGTCCCTCTCCTTGTGGCCGATGCAGGCAGTTAATATGTTGGAAGCTGTTCTTGAGGGCCTCAAATGCAGCATAATGTTCTGGCATCCACCGCCATTGTGCTTCTCTTTCCAACAGTCCACCACCATTGTGCTTCTCTTTCCAACAGTCCACCACCATCGTGCTTCTCTTTCCAACAGTCCACCACCATCGTGCTTCTCTTTCCAACAGTCCACCACCATCGTGCTTCTCTTTCCAACAGTCCACCACCATCATGCTTCTCTTTCCAACAATGGGTGCAGTGGGGCCATGAGTTTGGTGATGTATGGCACGAAGTCACAAAGCCAATTACATAGTCATAGGAATCGTCTGAGCTGCTTTTTGGTATGCGGTTCTTCGGACTCTGATGGACTTTTCTTGGGCAAAATGGCTTTCGGTATCATGACGTGTCCCAGGTACTCAATTGAAGTTTTGCCGAAGTGGCTTTTCGACAGGTTGGCGGTGAGTCCATGAAGTTAAAGTTGTTCCAATACATGCTATAGTGCGCAAGGTGTTCCTCTCAAGTCTTGGAATAGACAATCACATTGTCTAAACATGTGAAACAGAATTGTCCGACATAGTCAGTTGCTGGAATGTGGCTGGCGCATTCTTGAGCTCGAAAGGCATGACACGAAACTGCAGGGTTTCTCCTTCCGGCTATGTTAATGCGGTATATTTGTGACTATCCAAATGCACACTGATCTGCCAATACCCCGATTGCATATCCAAGATACTGAAGATCTTTGCCTCACCTATGTCGTGGAATGTGTGCACAAGGTAGAGGGCGGGGGTGGAGTTGGTAACGTTGCATCATTCAAAGCCTTGTACTTGAAGCAAAATCTCAACTGCCCGTCCTTCTTGGGTACAAGATCCACAATGGAGTTTTAAGGTAAACTTGACGGATCGACGATACCCTGGCGCTTCATATCTGCCAGCTGTTCCATTATCAGGCAGTGATGCCATGCGTTAACCTAGAATGGCCGGTTAAAAATGGGAGTCGTGGTATTTAGCAGTATCTCGTGCTGAATAGTACGGGACTGATGTATTACTCCAGATACAAAAGTTCTGGCGTGCTCGTCAAGAACTTTCTTCAGTTGTTAGAACTGCGGTTCTGTGAGTTCATGGTGTATCAGCCCTTCGCAGATGGTGGGTGGCTTCAGTTGGTTGGGTTGATGTTCCCAGTGCACAGTGACATGGTGGTCGTCACCCAGTTATACTTTCCTTTGCCGGTGGTCCATGATGCAGTGTTGCCAGTGGAGCCAAGGTTGGCCTGCCATCAATACCTCCTTGATGTCGGGTGACACAACCAACTCTGCTCGCATCTTGATTTGGTGTAGTTATGCGGTGAACATTATTCGGCCGTCAACGGTGAGCGTGAACTTGGGCTTCGCCATCCTCATGGATTTTGTCTGTGGTCGCAGGTTAGCCCATTGGTCTTAGTTGAGGATATCGCTTTTGACTAAATTCCCAGATGCAGCTGACTCGAGCAGTGCTAAAACGTTCCTTCCGTTTACTTAGACCTCGATGTGTGGGGCTTCCGGCATGTCAGCCTCTTCATCTAGCAGCTGGACCGCTTGCTGTTTTGCCTGACGGGATCGCCCCTATGGCCCCGCTGGCAACTGCATTTCCCTTCTGGGTTGCACTCTTCGGATTCGACTTAACGGTGGTGGGTCATGGCACCACAGTTTGCACCCCCTTCCTCTGCGCATGCCTGCCTTTGCGCAGGCCGCTGCAGGCAATCCCCGTTGTAGTGGTACCCGGGGCAATACCAGCACGTTGGCAGGTGTGGGGTTGGCACTAAGGGCATGGTTCAGCGTGTTATGTGGATTTTGGGCAATCCACTATGGCTTTCACTTGAAAATTGTGTTCGACCTCTTGGGAACGATCCTTGAGTTCTTCCACATTGAGTGGCTTAGGAATGAGTAGGATGTTCCGGAGGCATGATAATAGCAAGCGTGTGATCTGCCATACACAGCTGGCTTTGTTCACGCCGTGAAAGATTCTATGGTACTGTATTTTGGCATGTATCGACCTCGTGCATGTATACGCCGCACCTGAAGATTTTGATGAAAAATTAGGTATGATTAATATTTCAAGTATAGGCCGTACTGAATTTTGGTATTCCTGCAAATATAGTTAAGTCTCAATTATGTACAAGCATAATAAATTCTGACTTAATTTCTCCCTACAAAACATTTGTGACAGAAAATTTTAACTGCACGAGAGGGTTTTTTCCCCTTCAAAGAGTTCTTCCCTTCCGATTCCCTTCCGTCCTTTAAGAGTTAAAACATTAAAATGTACTGTATGTGGACAAATTTCCTAACACGTTTTGGAAAAAAAAATTATACCAATATCTTGTATTTAAGCCGCACCCTACTTTTTGTTATCAATTTTTTTGTAAAAAATGTGCCGCCTATACATCCCGAAATATGGTGCATCTGTACCTTCCTGCGGACAAAGATCTCCACCTCCATTCCTGGTGTTCGCGTGTAGCTGTGAATTCAGTTGTGAGCGTGCTAACACTTCTTCGTCTTTAAAGTGCTGTGTAATACGAGACAGCTTAGCTGGCTCCTGTCTGTAACGAACTCTTCATATTTGTTTTACCATTCAAGAGCTTTGCCCTTGAGCTTTGTTTGGGTGCGTGTAACCCATTGCTTTTCTGGAATCTCGTACATACAGAACTCTTTCTCATTCGGCCGTAAAAGACATCGGGTCTGCATGGGGTTTTTCCGCCAAGTCAGGTAGCTGTGATTCACCTGAGCAGTGGGACGTACTGCAGGGTGAGGCCGATCTGGGATTCAAAGGTCAGTACTCTTAAGTACATCGGCGGACCTCGCATTGGTAAACCATCCTTGGCCTGCTTATGAATTTGTCTGGCCATCTGCCTGGCTCTACAATTTTCACATCGGTACTCAAGGCCGTTCATGTAAGGCGGCTCGTCTGCCCAGCCGAGGCAGGAATTATGGCTCCATGTTGATAGTGGGCACATTGTATCTTATGGATGTCCATGCAGGTACACTTCAGTCTTGAACAGTGGCTGTGTTTGGTTGCGGTTGCAGCGATGCAATCGAGCTCATGCTCGCTCATGTCTGCAACTGACATTTCACTGGGTGGTATGGGCACCACGGGGTGTTTCAGAAACTCCCCAAAGTCCGTTTTATTTCTCATGAGCTTTGTGCCAAAAAGACGCTTAGTTTGGATGGCAACCAGCATTATCAATGCTTGGTGGGTCATGGCTGACCTGTCCATGCTGCTTAGTTGGTACTATAGTAGCGAGAAGCCCCATGTTGGGTGCCAGAAAAACTTTTACTATCGCTTCTTGACACGAGAGGTCCCATCTGTCAGGGAGAACACTACGTCAATTGCCATTGATTTTGTTGGATGCTAGGCCAGGCACATCCTATTCTGGTAGGGCTTGGGGTTGAATTATTTCTGGCAAGGGACTGGAGCACATCCAGTGTACAGGACTGACCAGATAGCTTTGCGGCAGGGCACATAGTCTGGTTCTGGCAGTGAAATTTGGCGTTTCAAGTTGTGTGCTGCTACTGGTATACCTGGGCATTGCGACTCTACTGTGCTAGTGTGTGGCAGAGGCTTAACAGTGGTGCATGTAAGAGCGGCAGGTACTTGAGTGTAGCTGCTGTGGTCATTGTGATGTGGCATTGGGGACAGAGCAACAATGTTGATTCGCAAGTAAGCGATGGGTACTGGTCGTGGCGGTTCTGTTTGGCGGAGGAACTCGCTGACCCAGGGGTGAACTTGTCTTTTGCCGCGAACTGGGGCCATAAACAATCCCTTGGAATGGCTGGTGTCACAAGTACTGGTAGCTGACGAATGGCCTGTACCTGTTCTTGTGCTGCAAGACTGTTGATAAAGGCTACAAGGGAGTGTGTCAGCTCTTTTAGGCACCCAGAGGCAATCAGCATTTGTTTCATCCTTTCCCTTATCCCACTGCGTTTGGAGAACGGCATCTGGATTCACACAATAGGCTCGCTCACGTATGTGAGGTGAAAAGCAGGAATGTGTTCCTTATCAGTGTGTCTGCCTTTGCAGAGTCTTCCTAATCCAGGGAACGTCCCCTCCGGCAGCACTGAAAGTGCAGTGGAAAAGAAGAGCACTGAACTGACAATCTTGGTTGGGAGACTTGAGTAGCTGTGAGCAGACTCCATTATTCCACCTACAAGAGTATGTAGAAAGGCTGGCCGGTTTGTGAGTGCGTGTGGGTGGTAAAATACGTGAAGTGGCTCAATTGAGTAATATTCCTGTGATTACCTGCATTTCCCTAAGGAGGAGGTCAAGTAGGATGGGTGCTAAGTCTACGGGAATGTGGAACTCAAGAGTTGGGTAAAACACAATGTTTTCTTTCACGCAAGCTGAAATAGAGATGTGATGCCACACTATCTCCTGCTTATATGAAAGCTGTCTGGGAAGCTACCCTATGCAAATCATGTAGAGGTGATCTGGAACTAGGCTGATGGGACAGGGTAGATTAGCACTATGAAAACAACTTAAACTGATTCTGACTCCCTATCATATTGTTGTCCAGAGAGGGCCGCAGTTTCTAGAGGTGTAGATGACTAGGCTTATTTCTTTGGCACTGTGCTTTGATTGCTAAGCAGGGTGTGGAAGGATTGATCTTGGTTAGAGACGAAGGAGAGGTGTCTCTTTGTCACTGAAAGTGCCATGAAGAGGGAAGGTAAGCTGAGGAGCTTGAAAGCGAAGGCTTGTGATGAGTCAGGCTGGTCAGTTCCTCAACGGCTGACACGGTGAGGAAATGAAGACTGGTCCGGAGTAGAATCTTGATTCTCCTATTATATTATGCTGGGCGGCTGCCTCGGCACTCGTTGGCTGGCATCTTGATAATGAGGTGTTTGCGCTGAGCGGGGAGGTGATGAAAGCATAGCTTCTCTGGTGTTACGCCACTGGCCGGCTTGGAGAAAGATGGAAGACATCTACGAGACATACTGCAAGAGCCATCTAGCTGTGGGAAGTAGTGCTCGGTGCCTTCGGTGCTTAGCTTCGGTGGGCTGGTGAATAATTCAATACCACTGTACTGGAACATCCATTCTTGCTGGAGTAAATATTTCAAGCTGGAGTCTAGTGGCGCTAACAATGACAAACTCCGTTTTTCCAGATGCAGTGCGTGCTGTGCTAATGAGGTTAAGTCATTTAATAACCATTTTTGCCTATGCATCATGCATCACAGTAAACAACGCATTTGACTGTAATAAAAATACAAGTCGCATGTCAGTGTTAATGTTTACTTGTAGCGGATATGTAATCAGTAACCAAAAGTAGAAATTAGGTGGGTTTCAAAAATATCTGAAGATACAGTGAATGGCCTATAACTTAACAAAAGCAATTATGATGGGGAATAAAGCTAGGTAGCGCTAATGATGGATGGACTTCGGGAGCATCACATATTGGTGATCACAGAAAACAGTTATGTTTCATTTGGTAGAAGTAGAAGTGTGAAGTACCTATACTCACGTACTATCATTCTATAGCAGGGTCAGAGAATGTTCAGATAGCACTGTAATCTCTTTCCCGCTTCAAAACACACAGATAATAAAAAACAATATTGCTATATTTTTGAAAGGTGGAGAAATGGGGAAGGGCAAAAGGACGATTACCAATTGTGGGGGGGCAGGTAAGGTGTAATGGGTATAAGGGGGATATTGGGGGTATAATTAAATAATAGTGTAGTCCTAATATAAATAATTCTTACTCACTCAAACTGAAATCATAATTACTACTCATCATCAATGGCACTCTCTCTGCCACAACTGTAGGTCTGTAAGCGTCAAAAAAGTAAACACTAACAACTCCTATTTCTCATGTAACCTTCATGCTCCTCACAGCTTCCCTATTTAAACGTCTAATTGGGGGCTACCACCATGCAGTTGAGGGCTTCCTAGACGCCCTTCACTACTATCTCTTCATGTATCTATGTAGGTAGAAATGGGAACACTCGTTCAGCTAGCTTGGATTCCTGGAATCTTTGAGGGTGAGTAAAACGATGCGGTGCAGGAATGTTCGATAGAGTATTAAATTGAATTAAAATTAATAAAGCAAGAAATTAATTAAGTACCAGACTTCAGGGAGAAAACTATTGACTATAAAATAAAAGAGGAAACATTTCAATAAAAGCAAATTTACTGTAACAATTTAAAAAATATATAAAAATTCAGTTACAGTTAGTTAACATGTATGAAAATTAATATCAAAATTTAAATCACAAAAATTAGCATCTCGGTATAACAAACAAAAAAAATACTAAATATCTTGTGGATACTGACCTGAACACATTTATCTGAAGTTTTCATTAGTTTCAAGACATAAATAAAACATTTGGAATGACTCTAAAGAATCTGTAAACTTCTGTTTCATTTACACTTTCTCAAAATACTTCGAAAATAAATTGAATACAGCAAAGCTTTCCTTTATCAAATCAGACTATCTTAACATTTAGTTACAGTCATTACAAATGAACAAAAGCTTCGGGGAACAGAAAAACGGGTCCAAAAATTTGACGATGACTGGGTAAGTGGCTAAAGGTTCTAATTGGCAAACTGATTAACTCGCAAACGACCTTCGTTACTATATTTTCAAAATCTCCTACAAAACTTAAAATTTCCGTAGCATCAAACTGGACTGCGACTAACGACTGACTTTCACTCAACAAATAAAATTATGGTCAGCTATTGTCTTTTAGTCACAGGAATGATTAATCTACCCAATTTCTGACTTTAAGTGTAGTCGGTAACCAAGTCTACAGAAGCTCTACAATAATTAACGTAGTTGATACTTAGCTTTTCTATCGTGTACATGACGGCAGTCCTTTGAAGGCTCCTCCTGCCTTTACACTCCACGCCGAACACCTGTTGTCTCCTCCTCTTCTTATCGGGCCTTGCCTGATGTCACTGCTTACGCCGGCCATTCCCAGCCCTGTGCGCACATGTGCAATGGCTCTAAACACTGGCATCGCACAAAGTTCTTCTATAGTCTGCTGTGCGCAGCACAAACACACAGCTGTCAACTCATAAACGTCCCCATCTGCTGACGGCTCCTGGAACTTACGGCATACATGCAGCAAGAAACAGTTTCGGAAAATGATGTCTGCTACTTTACCATTGCACCGGCGAAGACTAAACACTCACAGCTGCGGCTGGTCTGAGGCTGACTTCAGATCGATACTAAAGGCAAATAACTCTTGTAGCAGCTCGTGAACTATCGACTGCAAGGCTAAGATTCCCGCACACACTCATCACGCAGTTTATGAAATTGTGTTATTCAATTATTTATCGTGCTAAGTTCTGGCAACTTTTTTCTGCAAAATGTAAGGGAAAAGAAATTTCTTTTCTCTCAGAGATGTGTTACCTTTGTATTTATACTTTAATCATTTAATAATTATTTATGAAATATGCTGGTTTGAAAGTTACAGGCATGGAAGCTAGGTAATATAGGTAGTAATATTGAAAACATGGTTTATACTTTTCCCCTTTGTATGGGTTTAAATACCTGAAAAAGTGAATAACGTTATTCTATTGGGTTAGTCAGCTAGTGAAGGAATCTCCAAAAACACTTTAACCATTTGTGCCGTAGTAAGTGTTGAATTTTGGCCATATAGAGTGCAAAGAGCGTTTGGGTGCAAAGAGCACACTATTTTATTGAGTTATAAGGTGTTGAGAAGTCTTTGAAAATACATTTTACTCCTTTTCATCCCCTTAATAGTTGAAAGTACTGTCCTCAAATTAGTTTTTAGGTGATTCTTGACAATTTTTTGAAACTGAAACTATAAAAATATCTCATCAGATTAATGAGCTATTGGGAAGTTTTAAATCACATCTTATACCTTTTCATCATAAAATTTATTTTTAGGCATTTATGTAAGTAGCTTTTAAAAGCAAAGAGCATAATATATAGTCGGATTATTAATTAGCTATCTAGCTGTCCTAGAAAACATATTTTACCCCTTTTACACCCTTGTAAATCAAATTTGAAAAAAAAAATCAAGAAATTATGTTTTAGATAGTGTTGCATGCTCACTTCTGCGCATCGTGCACGGTCAAGTGGAAGAGAATAAAAGAGAGTTGTCATACAATAGCGACAGCAGCGAAGGCAAGGCAATGATGGGTTTCGAATTACATATGCGTACTGTGATCCTTGGTTGTATTGTTTTCTGCCAATATCTGAAGAATGCTCTAGATTACCGACCTCGTTCTCTTAGTGCGATTCGGGGTGCGTTGAACCTTCCAGAGATCACAGCGAGCTCTATAAATGTTGCCTCAGGGCCGTGAGTTGAGTTGGAGTGGCTGAAGGAATGAGTGGCTAAGTTCCGAGCGATAGAAGGCAACCAGTGATCAGCAGAAGGGGGTCTGTGCCTTCAAGTATCAAGCAGTAGAGTGTGCTACTGGCAGTCTGGCCTATTGGACTTGATGCGTGAGTGAAAGACTTTATAAATGATTTCAACAGATAGACTGAACAAGTGTTGATAATGAGTATGAGTTAATTGACTGTAACCAACTGAGACAATTAAGAAGGGTGTTAATTAGAGTGGATATAGACATTAAATATTGCACTCACTGTTAAATAAAAACAGTAAAAGTGGAGACAGCTAATTAATGATCTAGATAATAGCAGAGTGAATAAATTAGAAATCAAATTTAGTTCTTTAATTTTATTTTTATTAAGACCTCCATCCCTCATGAACTCAAATGCCCCTCAGGCATCCTCATATGTAACAACATTTATATAGGCAACCTTTTGAAGTTAAAAATCATAATATCTCATTGGGTTAAGGAGCTATTGAGTAGTCCTAGAAAGCATATTTTACCCCTTTTTATTCTCTTGGAGGTTGGATTTCGAAAAATCCTATCTTGGTGGGTGCCTGAACTTTAAAGGTAAGCCATTCATAAATCTTCATGACATTATGTTCAAAGGTTTTTGCTGTGCATTAATGAGTGAGAGTGGGTGAGTGAGTTAGTGGCGAGTCATTCAGTGAATCAGTCAGTAAGTTATTCAGTGAGTCAGTCTGTCCATGAGTGAGTCAGTGAGTGAGCGAATCTATCAGTCAATGAGTTAGTGAATATGTCAGTCTGTCTGTCAGTCAGTGTATTCCATAAAACTGCATCCACACATTTAATGCAGAATCTAATTTGTTTTCCAAATTACCCACTTTTATGGTTTTTCTTGGAATCTAGTTACTATTGGTTAATTATCGACTTATACAAATTAAACTGTTAAGACTGACTTATAACACTGTTTTAAAGAATTCCTATTGCTCTAATGTTTCAAATCCAGTTTAAAACTTTAATGGCATTATTGTTTCAAAACGAGTGACATTCTTGTCAGTGTACCAACTTGTAAATTGCATTTTGTAGAGTGACATAATACCACACACACGCGCACTCACTCATGCGTATGTGCACACACACACACACACACAAAATTATATATTTATTATAACTTTCAGAATTGAAACATCACTAACATCACAAAACACACTCATCCAAAGTTTCTTCAATTACATGTAAACAACACATTTTCCAGGTCGGCATATTATGTAAAATTTCAAGAATTTCCAAGACAAGGAACTACATTGAAATACAGCGTAAAGCAGTAGCAAACACTATCACTTCACTCAGAACAGTTATAAGAAATGTTATATTTTTATGTTAATGGGTACTTATTTAATTTTAAGGAGTTTTGTGAACTGCTGTGTAAAATCATGTTGGTCGTAAAACACTGTTTTTTTGACATGAGAGGGCAGACATAAAGAAAAACAGTGAACTAGGTAACTTGAACGTTGCATCAGGTAAATGACGTAAAAGAAACTTTATGATTAATAAGATGTTAAAATATTGAACTACTTTTTGTAGTTCGCTGTCAAATTAACTATTACTGTCATTGCTCATGTTAAAGTGCTTGCGTTGACAGTAAAAGATTTTTTTCAAAGTTTGATTTCAAAAGTGCTCATTTTATAGTGAACAACGTATAGTTATTTTTTTATTAAATACATACAGTAGTAGATCTCAGCCACTTAAGGAAATCATTACTTTCAAATAAAAAAAATTGAATGTGCTATAAAATCAGAAAAACATTTTAGTGTCAAAATAATTTGTGAAAAAATAAGTTTTTTTTTAGATTAAAGTGATAGTATGAGGAGTGACTTTTTCTGGGTCGCCCATTATTCTTGTCATATGTTTAATTGTATTCTAGTTTCATATTTGTTGGTGGTCAAAATTTTATTTTTTCATTTCAATGTTTACGAAATATGTTTTTATAAATATTACAATTAATTCATTTTGTACATCAATTTATGATTTAGGTAAATGTTGATATCACATTGACATTCTTAAACATAAAATGATGTCATGTGGGGAACCAGTAACCAGTTATGAGCATTGTGCAATGATGTTGGTGCCTATTTAATAGCGTATTGGTGTATTCTGTATGTGCAGATCTCATCGGTGGCGTGTTTGGCTTGTCTGTGCTCATCCGGCACAGTTAAGGTGGGCGTTTACATGCTGCCTCTTGCCAGCCGACTGCGCCTCATGATGTTCGTCACCATACTCACACTGCTGGTCACGTGCCTCCTTATTTTCCTCGACATATCACACATACTCTATTTTTTTCCTTTCAACTGGGGCAAGGTGGTAAGTTTGCTGACTTTTATTAGTTAAACTGTGTCTGTTAGACTAAGTGAGAGCTGAGTTTTTGATTATATCTGAGCACAAACTTCAGTCAGAGTTAATGTTTCAAACATAATTCTAGCAACTGATTTATTGTAGTTACAAATAAAAATATCACATGTACCAGTGTAAGAAATAGGTGAACAGAAATACAGCTTGTCTTTAAAGTCTTTTAGGGGTTTTGAAAAATCCTGATTGGAAAATTAATTGAGGAAGTTACATGCAGTTTATGTCACATTGAAGTAAATCTGTGGAAGTTGATTTTGCCACCAACAGATGGCATAAGTGGCCATCTTTACACATTCATTTATTTGTTAAATGGCGACTGCAGGAGCATGCGTGTTGTGTGGCTTGACTTTTTGAGATAAAATCAGTTACTCAGATACAATGAAATTACCGCACACAGTTAAACAAGAAACCTTAGAGTGGACTATGCATTAAGAGATTGGCAACAGCATTACTTAGAAACTGGTAGTGTCCATGATCACGAAAGAAGTGGCAGACCGGGTGTTAGTAATTAATGCATCTAAATAATTGATGAAGCATATGCACGAAGCCCTACAATATCCACTGCAGAGCTGTGCAAGAATTGGCGATTCTGTTTGATTCCATACAGAGTATTGCATAAGAGGTTGAGGTTATGCGAGTGCAAAGTTCAGTTAGTGCAACAGTAAAAGCCTGGTGACCACATCACACAACAACAATTTGCAGAAGAAATGCCTGCCCACCTTGACCTTGATGGTGAGTTCTTGGGAAAAATAATTTTCAAAGATGCAAAATTTTACATATTGGGGCAAGTCTACAGGCATTATATGCATATTTCGCGCACTGAAAACCCACATGTCATTAAAGAGCGTGTACGCAATAGTCCTAAAGTTAATAAGTGGTGTGGTGTAATACATGACCAAGTGTGTGGTTTTTTTTTTTTTTTTTTTATACCAGACAATCAACATGAACACCTACCCGGACATGCTGCGACTGTACACAGTACCGAAGATTGACCACTTTCAGCCAAACACCATTCTGCAACAAGAAGGTGCTACACTTCATTGGAGTCTGCAGGCACATACTTACCTAGACAGTACATTTCCAGGAAGATGGATCGGTAGAGACTGTACAATTTCTTGGCCTCTATGTTCACCTGACATAACCCCACTGGATTTTTTCCTCTGGGATTATGTCAAGAGCAGTGTGTACCAAACACTAATTGATGAACTTGACAATCTGAAGATCCATATTGGGAATACAATCTTTGCTATTCCAGGAGACATGCTCCACAGGACATGGCAAGAGCTGGAATAATGTTTGGATTTTCTGTGTACTACCAATGGAACCCACATCGAGGTCTACTAATGCCAGTAAAAAATCTAGAGTACTTCAGTGTGCAGAAAACTGAGTGTACCTAACTCAATTTGGTTTTCCTACCATAATTTTTTAAAATCCCTGGTAGACTTTATATATATGCTGTACAATAGCAAAATATTTTATTTTCCAAAAAATTTAATCTAATACTTTCTTTTTCTGTAGGGACTTTAAAAAAACCAATCGACTTGTATAAACATTTTAAGTTAAACTCACCACTTGGCGTCACTGTTTAAGTAGTTGTCGATAACAACTGTTGTTGGCGCTACTCACATTTTTTTAATTTGTGTTACTTGAGACAGTTTTACATACTGTATGTGACTGTCACACTGGTAAACGGCAGTTATGCGAAGTAATGGCGGATGGTTCATGTCATTACTTTTGTGTGCTCAAACATTTTGGTCCTCTGGGCCGGATTCTAACGAATTGTAATGGAAAATGAATATTATCTGTGCGTGATAAGTGATGCCGTATCCTCTACATAATACTACTTACAGCAACATGCTGTTTAAGTGGTAAAAATACTTGACTTTGTGGTGCCAAGTGTATTGGCTGCAAGAGCTTGGGACGGTGAACTAGACGTCTAGTGGATCATAAATTGTGTTTCTCTGTATGGTATCGGGTGATTTTTTTTTGTGACACAAGAAGTGCACAAAATTTCATGCAAAGGAGTTGCAACAGCTCATTACTGACAAGAGAAAATGGCGGTGGCACAAACACCAGAGTTGCAACACACAATTTTCCGCTTTCTAGTGATCAAAGCAGAAGAAGCACGTGAAATGTATAAAGAGTCACTTAAAGTTGAGTCTAAGTTACAGGATTTCGAAAGTGTATAATAAACTGCTTACAAAAAAGGTGAGGTTAAGTTCCCCGGCGACACTACTCATGGGGTGCAAGCAGTTTTTTTTGCAGCAGGTGTCAATATTGCCAGCATTACCACTACCCATTTTCAGTGGTAACCATGCAGAATGGAAAGGATTTGCTGACTTATTTAATTCAATTGTTGGCCAAGTTTCCCACTCAACAAAGGTGCAAAAATCTCATTATTTGTTGGGATGTCTGGGAGGTGAGGCAAGGGACATAGTGAGCAATGTACCGGTCACAGAGAAGAATTATGATGTTATATGGGTTCTGCTGGAGAAAATGTTTTTAAGTGTGCGCATTATGGCAACTCTCCATATGCAAAAAATTCTTCACTTATCCTCGTTGGACAGTTGTAGTGAGGGTGCTATCAGCAAATTTGTAGCATGTGTGGAAGAGAACCTAAATGCTCTGAAGGCACAAGAATTTCCAGTTGAAAAGTGGGATTTCTTACTGATGAATATCTTATTGGAGAAGCGGGATGTACCGTTGAAGCAGGCATTTGAGATGTCGCATGAAGAGGACCTCCCCTCCTACAATCAGCTAATGAAGTTTCTGAACCAGAATGCAAAGTCATTAGAGCAAGTACAGTTGGCAAATATTGCAGCACAGAGACTCAGCCATTCCCAAAAGATTACAGGCAGTGGGTTTCCCAGTTTGACCAAATGGCTGCCAGTGAATTAGAATGGCCAGCTTGCAACAAGCCTTGCAAAGGCTACGCTTGTATCTACTCACAACAAGTCAGACAAGCTGAAGTGTTGTGTGTGTGAGGGAATTCATGCTGTACATAAATGCGTGATATTTCTCGCAAAGTGTGTTGAGGAGTGGCGAATGTGTGTGCAAACGCAGAGGCTGTGTTTTAATTTCCTAAGAGGACATCATGTGGCAGCACAGTGTAATTCCAAGTATCACTGCCAGCTCTGCCAAGGCAGCCACCACACACTCCTCCATGTAGCAGATAGATACAAACTGAAGACTCCACCCGCAAGCTCAGATGAGGATGAACCCAAAGCTAGAGACGACAGTGCAGTTGTGATGTGTGCAGCAGGAGGGAGTAAAATTGACACTCAAGTTTCCACTGTTTTGTTAAAGTCTGCATTAATACTTGTGAAGAATGGGACAGGACACTTCCAGGTGGCTTGTGCATTGCAGGATGGCCTCTCAGTCCTCCTTTATCACAGAGGCTTGCGTACAAAGACTGAGTGTCAGGTGACATCGGACTGAAGTGAGCATCGCTGGAGTCGGCAACATTGCAGTTCCAGAAACAAGAGGGACAGTTTGTGTGAGTTTGGTTCTCTTCAGTCGCCAGAGCTTCACATCACCAGCAGAGCTCTTATTCTAAAGAAGATTACCAGGTACATGCCTTCTGTCCCAATTGCAGTTCGAGGTCTCGAGCATCTCGATGGGCTGCCACTGGCTGATCCACAGTTTGCCACACCCAGTGCCAGTGCAATAGACATGTTGCTGTCTGCAGAGATAGTTGCAGAGGTAATGACAGGACCCAAGATCGCTGGACATCCACATGCCTTCCATACCAGGTTTGGATGGGTGTTGGCAGTTAATGCACCATGTGCACAGGCTGCCCAACAAGCATAGTCATTACTGGTATCTACTGATTTGTCCCTTGATGTTGCCGTGAAAAAATTGTGGGAAATTGAAGACCTACCTCGGAAAACCTTCATATCACAGTGTGAGCACCACTTCCAGGACACCCACATGCGTGACAGTGAGAGCAGGTATGTGTTGAGGCTTCCTTTTGCAGCCACAGATGTTACACTTGGTGATTCTTATGGTAGTGCACTTAAGTGACTGCATCAACTGGAGTGTAGGTTATGTAGGTCACCAGAGTTTCTTCAACAATACATGCAGTTCATGGACAAGTGTGAGAGCTTAGGTCACATGTCACAGATTGGAACATTAACAGTTGATACCAATGGGAAGGTTGCTCTGTCCTTAGCATCAGAATTGCGCAGTCAGCCGGTATACATCATTCCTCATCATGTGGTCATCAAGGAGGAAAGTGTGTCAACTAAGGTGCACATTGTGTTTGATGGCTCCTCGAGGACTAGTAGTGGACTGTGTGTAAATAGAGTGATCCTGTTAGGACCTAAGCTGCAAAAGGATGTGGGTGACCTAGTGCTGAACTTCCAGAAGTTCCAGTGCATCCTTTGGCGATACTTTACTAGTGAGCCAGTAAGTATTTTTGAACTAAATACAGTGACATATGACTTAGCATTTTCGCTTTTCCAGGCACTCCGAACAATGCAGCAACTGGCAAATGATAAAGGTGCCAAGTATCCCCTGGTTGCTCGCACCTTATTACATGATGTGTTCGTGGATGACATTGTGACTGGGGCAGAGACTGTTGCTGAGGCACTTGAACTGAAGGCTGAGTTAGTGGCACTGCTGGGAGCAGGTGGTTTCCAGCTACACAAGTGGTGTTCCAATCATAGCAGTGTAGTAAACAGCACTGACCCAAGTGAAGGTGATATAAATTTTGAAAGCACAAGCTCAGTGAATGTGTTAGGAATACACTGGGACCCGGTAAACGATAATTTCTGCTACTAGGTAAAAGTGACAGTGGTACCTATTACCAAATGTGGTATCCTATCCCTGATTGCACAGTTGTACAATCCATGTGGCTGGCTAGCCCCTGTGGTGACTGCAAGTAAGATAATGCTCCAGGTACTGTGGACCAGAGGCCTCAGTTGGGATGAGCAGGTAGGAGGAGATGTGTAAAGTGATTGGGAGACCTTCAAGACTGCATTACCCTTGTTATCTCTGGTGAGAGTACAAAGACTCATTCCAGTACACAAATCCCAGGTTCAATTCCATGGGTTTTGTGATGCAAGTGAAAAGGCCTGTGCAACAGTTACGTATGCTCAGAGTGAGAGAGTGAATGGAGAAATCACTATAGCTCCTTTAAAAAGTATGTCGATTCCTAAACTTGAGCTCTGTGCAGCACACTTGTTAAGCAAGCTGTGGGAACATGTCTTGGAACTCTTCCAACTAAAAAATCACGGATACAGTATTGCATGCATATACATATGCATATTGCATTCACCAGTTTTGTTAATATGGTTAAGAATGTTACCACACAGATTGCAAACTTTTGTAGCCAACAGATTTGCAGAAATTTAGATAGTAGTGCCTCCAAGTGCATGGAGTCATGTTCCCTCGGAGTGTAACCCAGAGGATGTAGCGAAGCTTCACGTGGATGTATGCCTGACCAGTTGCTGGGCCAGTCTAATTGGTTCTCTGGTTCTGACTGGTTGCTGCAGCAGGCGGAACACTGGCCAACACACCATGTTCAAGACCCAGGTGGAGTTCCAGTGCTGAAGCACTCATCAGCTGCAGTGTTGGTTGCACGGCAGGAAACCCACACCTCAGAAGACCAGCTGGGCCTCCTTCAGAATTGCTCATCTCTACGGAATCTGCAGGGTATTATGACGTGGGTTCTACGGGCAAAGGCAGCCTTTCAGAGACAGACACTTTCATGCGAGCCAGGTTTGACATTGGAAGAGTGGAGAAATGCCTTGGTCGTGTGGGTTAAAATTGTTCAGTTGTTCTACTTCAAGAATGAGTTCACTGCTATCAAATGGGGTGAAACATGTACCAAGCACATCCAGGCATTAGCACCATTTATTGATTTGCAAGGAATTGTCAGGGTGGGCAGCAGGTTGCAGAATGCAGTGATACCTGAAACGGCTAAGCATCCCATCCTGTTACCATGTCAGAGTAAACTTTCAGAGCTAATTGTGCTTCACTATCATGTTTGCCACTTACACAACAACATTGTATCTCACTCGTAGATATTATTGGATCATCTCAGTACGATCACTCATCCCCTAGTTAGTCCATAACTGTGTTGACTTCTTTAGAGACAAACCTTGGTCAATCAACCCTGTGATGTCTTGTGTTCCCAGAGGTTAGGTTGAGTCAGGTGAGAGCCTTCCGTTCAATGAGGTCTGACTTTGGTGGCACATTTCGTGCTATGCCAGCCGTAAATCTCAAGAGGACTGCATTAAAGGTGTATGTATGTGTGTTTGTCTACTTGTCCACCAAGGCAGTGCACATTGAAATGGTACAGATGTCAGCGGCAGTATTTATAGCAGCTCTGAAGCGTTTTGTTTCCATCGGAGGCTTGCCATCGGACATCTACTCTGACAATGGCACCAACATGGTGGGGACAAGCAATTATTTGAAAGAGGTTCACGAAGAACTGTTTCAAGGTGCCAACAAACAGCAGATAGCAGACAGTGTGACTGAACAAGAATTCAAATGGCATTTCAACCCCCCTGCCAGCCCTCACTATGCCGGCCGCTATAAAAAGTATTAAGCATCGCATGAAGAGAGTAGTAGGCAACCAGCTATTGACGTGTAAAGAGTTAGCAACACTTCTGACTCAGATATCTGCAGTTTTCAGCTCACGACCTCTGTGCCCATTGTCAGCAAGTCCAGACAAGTTTGATGTGCTCGCCCCAGGTTATTTCTTTGTTGGAGAACCCCTTGTTGCTGTACCAGACCACAATCTACTAGAGTTGTCTCTAAATAGACTTGGCAAATGGTCACTTAGCTTCATCAGAGAATTTGGAAACTATGGAGTCTGGAGTATCTCCACACCCTTCAGCAGAGAACAAAGTGAACCAAACCCATTCCAAATGTCAATGTGGATCACCTGGTCGTTTTGAAGGATCCAACACTGCCCCCGCTGAAGTGGAAAACAGCACGAGTGGCTGCAGTACATCCAAGCCCTGATGGTACGGTTCGAGATGGTTTCTCTTCGGACACCTCAAGGGGAGCTTACTCGGCCTGTCACCAAGATTTGTCCTTTGCCAGTGGAGTAGAACAGCAGCTGAAGAACCCTAGTGATAAAGAACATTTTGATTTTGTGTTGTATATGTGTACTCTTCCAGTGGTAGTCTTCTTACAGTTAGAAAACACTTATTTTTGGTGGGCAGAATGTTGGCACCACTCACATTTTTTTAAATTTGTGTTACTTGATATAGTTTGGCATACTGTATGTGATTGTCACAGTAACGCTGCGAGTGGTGGTAAACGGCAGTTATGCAAAGTAATGGAGGATGCTTTGTGTCATTAGTTTTGTGTGTTCTTAAACAATTTTGAACAAAAATAATAGGAAGGAAGATTATTGTATTGCCAACTTAAACATTAAAGAGATTCCAGTTGACTTTTGAGTATTTTCAGAGAAAATTGAATTCTGCATTAAATGTGTGAATTCATTTTCTTCATGAAAACATCGCAGAGGTATTATATTGTTAGTATGTATTCTGTTGAAGTTAAGTTCATACTAGTGTATGCGTTTAAATCTTATTAGTGAAAAGTTATTCTTTTTGTAAGCAAAGCAGTAGGCATTAGCAAACATTAAGTTAGTATTATGTGCTTTGAAAAATGTGTAATTGGATAAATTTTCAGAAAACTTGCATTGAATTACAAATATAACTATGAAAGTATGCTGTAAAATTTTGGAGCAATTGTATTCTGTGTTTGAATTTCATGGCTATTGTTTTCATTAGTCATAATCTATTAGTGACATCTGCCATTTGCTTCTGCGTAGTTCTGCATTAAAATATTGATTTGTGAGGTATTTGTGCAATGTAATTATACTTGTAAATGATGTTAGACATAAGTCTTAGGTAGAGCCAAGATTATATGGTGAAAAGCGATAAAACCGAAATAGCACCAATTGCAAGTTGAAACAACCTCCAAACACCAAAATGCAAGTTAATACACGGCCAAACACAGAAGTGCAAGTTATACACCGTCTAACACTAAAATTTTATTTAAAACACAAAATAATGAAATTTAGTCCAAATAAATAATGTTATCTGTGAAACCATGACCAACAATCTATATCCAAAAAGGTATAAACTGAGTGAAGATAAGAATAATTTAAGTTTTCAGATGATGGGAAACAACAAATTTATTATAAGCTGTTGTCATTCAATTTGAGTGAATGACAGCAGTAAATAATTAATACCATGTGGATGAGAAAGTATCATTTAATGAGAATAGCAAAATTGTAAAAGCAAATATAAAAACAGTTTTATTTCCAGTATTAAATTTTTATTTTTCCTCCATAAAAATATCCAAACCATTAGTGTAAGACTGTTAACAATAAATCCACACTGTTGAGGAACCTCAACATACAAGTTACGAAGAAACAAAACCTTAAAAAAGTAATTTTTAAATACTCTGCATTACCTTTGTTCAAATAAATTGTTCTCTCTTGTTTAAGCAACTACTTAAACATTATAAACATTTTTATGGAAATGTGCATATAAGAATAAATTATCAACTTGTTTTAATAATAAAATTTGCATTAAAATAACACAGTACAATTTTGGCTCTAATAATGCATTATTTTAGTTATGACATTACGATTTCTAAGACTTTCATAATAAAGCCCATAACACTGAAATCAGGTATTTTTAAAAGCAAAATTTGCCTTAAAATAACACCACAAAATCTTGCACCTAGTATTAGGTAATTTAATAATTGTTCCAAACACGTTTTATTCGGTATAAAAGAGTAAATACATCGTATTCTCTAAAAGCATGCCTTTCTTTAACAGGCAAGCATGTCAGCTACTCACAGTTTTTGAATGTGAATATCCAAAACGTTTTTGGCTTGTTTTTATAACGAGAAAAAGAGTGATTTTTAACTCTTCTGATATTCTGTTGACAACCTAAACCGAACATATTTTGTTATGACTTTGGAAGGGTTGATCTTGGTTAAAGGCATAAATATATGTCTTAACAGAAAAAAAAACCGTTAACATCAATCAGTTTTCACGAACCAGTATTATTTTATGAAATTAATATATGTGTCTATAGTTCTGATTGTTGAAAGACTGCAGGGCTTTCAGAACTGCAACTTTACCGTGAACAGCAGTTTCCAAACGTTGGTGTTTTAGGACAAAATTTTCTTGAAACGTTCATGGCTGTATAATATACACATGTACCCCCCCTACCCCCCCCCCCCCCAATTCTCTTTTCTCTCTCTCTCTCTCTCTCTCTCTCTCTCTCTCTCTCTCTCTCTCTCTCTCTCTCTCTCTCTCTCTCTCTCTCACACACACACACACACACACACACACACACACACACACACAGAGAGAGAGAGAGAGAGAGATATATATATATATATATTTATAGTGTTCATGGTCAACTGAGCACATTTGAAATCCCTGCGTAAGATCTGTGTGTATGAAAATTTTGTATTCTTCCTCCCTATTCACCAACGTTTTTGAAAAGTGCAACACCAAGGAGGATACGTGTCATTGAAATGAATTTATACCACGGATTAGGTATGTACATAACAATACACTGTTGATTAGGATTACATAACTTTACATGATCTCTGTCCTTAAGAATTCAGTATGGTGTTAAGTCCCCACATGCTGCATTCAGAGCCCCTAAATGTCGTGGCATGGAATCATAAAGGACCTGGATATGTTCCTGGGGAATCTCTCTCCACGCAGTTTGTATGTGAGTCCACAGAGCGTGAACAGTGGTTGCTGGGCGACATGTCAGGCTAACGTGCTGGCCAGGGAGGCAGTGGTACCCATCATTCATTGAAGAAGGTTTGCACATTCCTCGCCACATGTGGCTGGGTATTTTCCTGCTGAAATATGGCATGTGGAGTTGCCAGGAGGGGCAGTACCTCGGGCTGTAAAACCTCTCTGATGTAGCGGTTGCTGTTCAGATTGCTCTCAATACGTATGTGTAGAGATCGCATGTTGTATCCAATGGTGCCCCACATCATCACACTTGGCCTTTTGTTGTTATGCTGCTCCAACCTCAATGCAGGCTACCAGATTGCGGTCACCACGGTAGTGTCTAACACGTATGCGGCCATCACTGTAGGACAGGTTGAAGTGGGATCCATCCAAAAACACTACTTTATATATTTAGCACATCAGCGACAGCATTTACATGCCCATTGCATTCTGAGGCATTTGTGGTTTCTGAACAATGGAAGGCAATGCAATGGCATGCATGCCACCAGTCCAGCCTGCAGCAGATGATGTCGAGTCGTCGACACAGTCAGGTTCACACCCGTTGCAGTGCCCAGTGTCTAGCCAACACTGGACGAGGCTGCACGGTCCGTTATGGCCATGCAGACTAGATGGAAGTAATCTCATGTTGTGGTCACATTGTGTGTACACTCATCACTGTGTACAACCCTCTTCTATTCACTGGTTCCACATAGCATCACTGTCGTAGCAGTATGCCCTGTATGAGCCAAAATGTCACGGTATGACAAACTTGTTTCACGGAGACCAATCTTTCTGCCCCGTTCAAACTCACTCACATGCTGATATGGCACCCGGTGATGTTGTAAATTAACTAAGATACAGATCAGGTAATTCTTTCACATGGATACAAAAAAAAAAAAAAAACAGGAAATAAATTTAATCATTTCGATTTTTACAGATGTTTACTTAACACTTTTAATTTAATGGTAAGGCGTAGAACTACTTGCCCTCCATCATTACCAACTTTACTGAGTGCATGCAACTCATTGCACCCATTAAAGTATGCAGGTAGGAGCAGTTCTATTTTTCTGAGTTTGATTTCAAAAGTGCTCACTTTATTATGAACAATCTTGATATATGTGTATGCACATGCTACTTTTAGAGATTTGATCATCCCATATTAATTGCTTCTCTGAGTGTATTCTAAGCAGTTTTGTTTACATTTTTTTGATAAAGCTTTTGATTTTAAATTTAAGAAATCCTGCATTCTATTGTTAAAGAAAAAATTTATGGTCTTCTGCTACTGTTAAAGAGTAATTTAATAGGTGCCTGTATCCAAATGAATGTAAATTTGGATGAACATGAATGTGTCTACTGTCACATTTAGTTATTTATATATAACATATTGAAATAAATTGTATGTATTAATGTATTGTGAATAATTTACTGTGTTTTGAAATTAATTGTATTGGCACAGGATCAGTCAATCTGTAATAGTTGGAAATTAATTCTTGCAAGTTTGTGGTGTCATACTGGTTTCAGTAAAGTATAAGTTTAGAATTATTTATTTATAGGCTGGTGTATAAAGTTTTTTTGTGCATGTATTAGCAGTGATATTTTTGATTATTCGTAAAAATTATTGTGTATTTCTGTGATGTTGTGTTTCATATCCACTTGTAATGTTTTAAACTTGGCTTTATAGAACATATACTGGTTTTCTTTCAGAATGCTCTGTTTTACGTGAGCGTGAGCATCCTGTATCTGGTCAGCTCATCGCTTATCGTCCACCTCATACACATGTACCACGAGTCGTACTCCTGGGTTCCGAAATGGACCATCCAGCAGCTGCTCGTAACAGTGGTATGTCTCTGGCCCATTGGCACTTTTTATATAGCTGTCTTATAAATCAGTCCCAAACAAAACAATAAATACTTTCATTAATAGTCTAAACTTTAATGAATATGCAGTGGCACCTTAGCCCATATTTTTTTAGGGGACTGATAAAAATTTCCATACATGAAGACTTTCAATGGATGTGGACATCAATATAGATCAACGAGAAACAGAAACTAACATCAAACCTTATACTGAACATATGGATAGTCCTACGTTAGTTATGTGTAAAACTTAACTAATAGAAAACAGTACAAATGAGAATCTTTAAAAGTATTTATAGTATATAAATAAGGCATTAAACAAACATTTCAATTTATCAATGTAAAGAAAATAATATAAAAATAAACTTACCATAAGTTTTTATCAGCGTGTTTAGATGTGTTGATACAAAAATAGGCACTTAAATATCCGTTATTAAATTTCAGAAAACCAATATGGTATTTAAGAGTTATCTGCCCAAACTTGGTGTTTGGTATAAAAAAGTGCATAATACTTAAAGATCTTTTTTTTCTAAGTAGTCAGCGTTGCTGTTGTAAAATTTTCATAAAATTTTGGGTATACTATTGTTTTATTTTGCTTAATTTTGTATATTCTGATATTTTTGTCAAATTATTTGTGTCGGTATGTTGGTAAAGTTTAGGCCAATGCTGATTTAGTCCAATTTAAGGGGAATTGTGTCATTTCAGAAATTTTATTTCACTTGTGTATTCATGCATTAGATTTAGTACATAGTTAACTTCACTTCCATGCCTGGCAGGAAGCTGGTTGCTTGCTGCAAACAGCTCATCTTGCAACCGGATGTTAGCTGACATGCTTGCATTTCTGTGACGTGGGAAACTTCGTTCTGTATCTTGTCCGTGCTGCTTGCCAGAGATACAATGCACGTTATTCTTGCTGTTGAACAGTTGTGTGTAGTTCTAGACCGTTTTCAGTACCCCCAATGCTCTCTAGGAAAGGTTTTAAAATTAAAGTTTGTCACCTTTGTGCCCTCTTGCAACATACAATTTTGTATCCTTCCACCATTGCTCACTGTTTTTTGCCTGACTGCATAGATGTGGTCACAACATGACGTGTTCACCATTTGCTGCCGTGTTCGGAGAGGTCGCTGCAGGTGGATAGTTCCCCTGTAACATTTTATTTAGTTTTAGAAGTGTCATGTAGGGTAGTGCATAGATATTAATTAAAGATGTTGGAGATTTGGTTTTGTGATTTATCTTCATTCATCCTATGCAGTTTCATCCATTTCCTCTGAGATGGATGAGTATAGCATCATCCTTTCTCCAGTAGTATTTGCTCTACTTTAATGACACTCGAACAATTAAACAATTTTCCAGGTTTTATTTGTTCCTGTGTGCCAGATAGTCAAATTATAGACAAACCATTTGATGCATGACGTCTTTTTGACAACTTCCATTCCATCCCTAGATCAGTTGTTGCGAGTTGGAAGTTAACTTTATCCCGTTAATATGTGAGATTGTGCTGTCTGCCTTGTAGAGTGTTTTATTCATTGGCCCACCGTAATAATGCTTAAAGACAGTGAGTTCTTTTACTCCCTACTAGATAGCTCTAGTAGTAATTAGTACATAGTAATTATTAACATGTGCCTAGAGTCAATGTATTCTTTTGAAATGTTGTTTTGTAGGTCAAATTAGACAGACACAAATATGAAGACAATTACAGGAAAGACTTTCTCGTCTGCTAAGTGAAGTTAATTTCCTATATTTGTGTAACATTCAAACTTACCTAATTAGGCCTAACAAGTTTACATCAGTATTTTTTATAAATCTATGATTTTAAAATGAGTATAGACAAAATACTGTACAAAAAAGTTAAACAAAAGTTGTCAACTTCTCAGTGCAATATTTTAGGTCAACTTATGAAGTTAACCAATGTGTACAGAATATTAATACTATTCAGTAATGAAACTGAAATACAAGTAACCTTTCATTTAGCATTGCTAAATGAAAATGCTTCTACCGGACATTTTAAATTGCAGGGACACTGGATGACTTGCTGCTACATGCATCTTTGCCCAAAAGATCTTCTGAAACATCATTATTGGCAATCTTCTTGTACTCATGGTGTTTACTTAAGTGTTTTCTCTTGTTACTAGTTGTGCGACTAACCCCACCTCATGAAATTTTTTCTGAGCACAGACTGCTAAATGCGTAATTTGCATAATTTACATCAACGGAAAAATAATTCCAGAGCAGAGGAAGGCTGTGTGTTTGTAATATCAGTTCCTAAATTCAAAACAGGTGAGGATATGGAAATAAGACATGTGGCAGGAGAGGTAGGCCTAAAACATGGTTTTGGTTGTGAAAAGTGCACAACATAAAGGCAAATCCAAAATGCAATGGAACCACAAATCTGCTACCACTTGATTTTAAGCCACCTCTCAGCACCCTGGTTAAGAGTCCAAAAGAGATAACAGCCAGGGTAATTTTCTTTTGGGAAAAACACCCTGAGTGACTCTCGACATAGTGCCAAGGTGCCCCAGAGAAGAACAAGGAAAGAAAAGTAATTCTCCGCTCAAATGCAACCCTTTGGTGTTGTAAATAAATAAGTTATATCAAACGCAGCGCCCAGCCCAAAATAAATTTACTCACCTCCTTGCTGCTAAGTCGAGCACTCCTATGTAAAACCAATAACATTATAGCGTGAAACAGATGAAATAAATATTGGTTTAGTTATCCAGTGATACTTCAGCTCCACAGATGGTAATTAAAAAAAGAGGGGGACGATTCCAAATAAAATCATAACTTAGTTAACCTTTAAAAAGGTTAATTTTTCTTTTAAAATTTTTTCCTCGCCAGTTGAGTAGAAATATCCAACAACAAGAAATAACAATAATATAGTTTCATCTAGCAAGAGTATTTTTACTTTATTACCAGCATTTTTGCTATTTCGTTACATTCATTTATTTTGATTTTTATATATATATATATATATATATATATATATATATATATATATATATATATATATATATATATATATATATATATATATATATATACACTGTACACATTATATATAGTTGCAAATGCCACAGAGTAAAATTAACCAGAGAACAGAGAAAAGGAGGATGCACCCGAACTTTAGTGTTACGAATCACACAATGTTAAATGTTGACAAATAAGTTAACACACAAATAAAATATTTATTTTTGGAACCAGTCTTGTTCCATTATTTTAAGTATTAAATTTTACTTTTATATTACCAAAATTTACTAAAAAATTAACAAGTTTAGTGTTTCATCTTATCCAGAACATGCGTACAGTAAGCACAATCAATTTAGTCTATAAGTGCCATGCTTGAAGTTTTAGTCGTCATATCATGTACAAGGAGCATGCGGAAAATTAGAAAAATCTGACCATGAGGTTTTGGACAAAAATTCGGTGTGGGCAGCGACACACACAGCTCGGCAATTTAAAACATGTTGTCCAAGAAAGATGCCGCAAGGGGCAGGCAGGTAAGTTTCAGCTGCACGTGGGCTGTTACATTTCCCTCGTGTAGTCTTGGACCGCACTAAGAAATATCAAAAAAATAATTGTAAAACATTATAAATTTTGTTACAAACACCAACAGGGGTGGTGCAATAAAAGTTACAAAGATTCCACTTGCCAAGGTGGCATTGTTGAAATCTTACATACTATATATTATGAAACTCTTCAAAAGTTCATTTATTTGCACTCGCAATATAGTAGAAAAGGGATGGAGGAGGAGGAGTCCAAATTCCTTGGTGCATGAAGTGGGTTGGAAAAAGTTCTAAAAGTTATGATATGACTAATCAATAAACATTAAAACACCATACCACGAGTGTAAGATGTAGTGGAAAATTCCATGACAATAATTTTAGAATCACCAAATTTTGAAGGTAATAAAAAAACAAATGACATGAGAAAGTTGACAAGAAAAAAGAATTGAAAAAATACAATGAACCATAACTGCACAAAAATAAAAACTTAACAGTTTTTTTGTTAGCTACTTGCGTTATTACAGTACAAGTGCTACTCTCTATCGCAGCAGCAAACAAAATACCATATAAGTTTTAGACACCAGTGAATATTATCAAAATAATAACATTTCGTATTAAGACCATTTGCGGTATTTACAAATCAATAAAAAGTAAACAAGATTAATAGGTTTACAAACTTATAGTCCGCTCAGAATTAAGAGGAATAAAGTAATTAAAAATTAGTTTGACATAAATTTAAAATTACCGTTAAACGAAATTAGTGTCCCGAACAGTAACAAGGAAGCAAAATAAAAACGGGCTTTGCAAGACAAGCTTAACTTGCTACAAAAGCAATTTAAGAGGAAAAAAAATTGTGGAGAGAGGGAACATGCCATGGCATGGCACAATGAGCGGTCTCACTGCGTGCCAGGTGCACGTGTCATGCCCCTGGGCGCTACTGAGAAGCACCATGGAGGGCACCTCCTGCATTTCGCTGGCTTGCCACCTCTGCCGCAGCGCCACGCAAACAAGGGCACCCGTTGAAGCACCGAGTAACCAAACGTCTGCGTCCTTCACCAGCAATGACATCAGAGTGAGTGCCTGGCTGATGCCAGTATTTAGACTATCATGCCTCTCTCGCAGTAACCCCCAATATATAACCTGGTAGGGAGTGATAGTTGGTAGGAATGCCTGAACCCAATCTACACGAAAGTGCAAGAACTCGCTGATAATTTTAGTAGGGAAGGCTAGGTGTCAATGTGCACCACATAACAAATCCTAGCCATTTAGGATAGGCAGTGCAACGATAAGTATCTGCGCTATTATCCAAGAGTATTTAGTGTTAGTGAATTGACACGTGCCGCTTTATCATACTACTAAATACAATTACGACTCATCTCACATCACGCCAAGTATATCTACTTCAACCCACGTGAAAGTTGAACCCCGCCAACCTGTACACGGACGTTGCAGGCCGCCACAATCCTGTAGGACGCCCGAACATGTGGATATGAGGGTTGTGCAAACCAGCGGACACGTCAGTCTCCCCTCCCCCTGCACTGAGAGCCTACAATCTGTTAGCCACCTCAGGGCACGGCCAAGCGCCACCGAAAATTCATAAAGCCGAGAGATGACTAGAGTGTTGCTTCCTCGTTCTGGTCTCGCACCAGAGGGATCCCCCCCCCCCCCCCCCCGCCCCTGGGTCCGCCGCCGCACCTGACCTTTGGACTATATAAGTCCATTCACGACAGGGCTCATGAGTTATTCTTGCAGTTTTTCGAGCTCGCTCCACCACTTTCAGTGCTGGGGCCTCTGACGACCTACATGTCTTCAGCAGCCTACCAGAGGCTGCTCCCATTGTCGACAACAGTCTTCAGTAGCCGCCAGTGGTTGCAGCGTTGGGTTGGAGACTTGTTGCAGACTTCTGGAGGTTCAGCCATTTCAAAGGATGAGAAAGAAGATAGTCTTCTTCAGACCAGGGAGAGCTTGCAAACCTACTTGGCCGGCGAGCCAGGCATCTCTGCTGGAGCGTGGTTCCTAACTTCCTTATATTCAAAAAATGTTCAATTCTGCGATCTTGTGGGGGTGCAAAGGGTAGCATTGCCTTCCAACACAGGGGTAGGTTATCGGGGGTTGCGGGAGCGCCGCTGATTTCTTATCTCCCCACTTGGAGGCGATGACATATTTAAACCCCTCTTCCAGAGGCTGGCAGGTTGTGACGTCACAAGGTCACTGCCATCTCTTGGGTCTGCAGTTCTTCTGCAGCTAATAGAGGGATAGTGGATTACCAAAAATATTTAATTTATTCATGGGTGTGGCTAGCACTGGGCTGATACGATACCCAATGTAAAATATCTGTGGCATACCAATTAAAGATAGTGTCACAACTACTACACTTTATCGCAGTGCTATAACAGACTTAATTTTAATCAATTTTTATAAAGTTGTCTTGAATTTTTTCTGGTTTTGAGTAAGTCTCGCACTATGCAGGTTTTGTTAGTTGAAAACGTCTAATTTTCCAGTGACTAGCGTATTTACTGGCATAATTCTCGCACTGGCACAATTCACGCATCCAAATTTAATGGTGTATTGATTTAGGGGGGAAAAATGTTCCTTTCATATTTCACGCAGCATGTTTCTATCAACGAGGCATGTAATACTAATGAGCCCACGCTTTGTTTGACCTTGCGCCAGGTCGCTGACACTCCAAGGTCACTAGTTCCATTATCGATTTGTGGCTGCAGCGCCGTGCTGCAAACATGTAAAGAAAATCAGTCATGGTATTTATTTGTATGTGAGTGGTTTTTTTAATGCGATAGGAATAGTTTACATTTATATTAATTTTTGTTTTGTACGAATGCATAATGGGTAAATAAATATGCCAGTCAAACTGCTGCATTTAAACTTCAGGTAATTGTGTGTGCGGAGGAACACTGCAATGAAGAAGCTGGCCAAAAATACACTGTTTCTGAGTTTAAAGTGCATGTCATGTTTTCCCAATACCGGGTTGCTGTTACAATGTAAACTGTACCTGTAATGACTGAAGTTGCGGGCAGAGAGCGGCCGGCAGTGGTGGGTGGTGACCGGCCACCGCCCGCCAGAATAATCATGTAGCGACCGACAGCGGCAAGCCACCACGTCCGGCAGCACTGCAAGGATCTAGGCGCTCGCCCAGCTACATGCACACCACAATGTTTTCGCTGCTAGCCCCAGCACATGAGTGATTTAATTTTGAATATGTATCTTCATATCTATTATCAATAAATAAAGTGCTGTGTTTTTAAAAAGCATATCCCTCACATTTGGCGAGGGATAACCTACAGTAGACCCCATTTTAATGTTTACATGCACGTGTCTTGGGAATTTCTTGCATAATTCAAGCACCCTAATTTTTCGCACTAAAGTCCTTTAAAACAGGTGTGAGAATTATGAGTGCGGAGCTGTGACGGGCGAGTTATCAGTCGCAGGGCAGTGCTTCTGTGGCCGAGTAAGTGATAGCGGGAAATGCTTCGCAGGCTGGGCAACTTATTGCGAGACAATGGTGCGTAGGCCGAGGAATTGATTGCAGGTTGAGCAGCTATACTTACGTGCCGCGGTAAGATTTTCTGCTCATATTCATGCAATCAGTTATCATATAATAGGATATTTTTACGTTATGGTGGTTTGAACACAATTTAAAAGCAATTTTATGGAGACTTTTAAGTAGTAGGCCCTACTGGGGATCGAAGTCAGTCTAATTCGGCAACAGCGAGGACACACTTATAGCGAGGATCGAACCTGGAACCGTGACATCTCGCTATAACAGGAGACTACTGTACCACAATTCTGTGCCAGGATCAGTCATACCTTCCTCACAGGCTGTATGCCCACTTCACCCAGGTATATTTTAGGCAGTAGTGGCACCTAGACCAGAATCGTGTCGCCCACACCTGATTTTGTGCCCTGCCGCATAGCCGCACGGCCAATTTTGTACAACGGAAAGGCGCCCACACCTAAACAAAACTGAATCCCAGCACACACGGAAACGCCTGGCTCGTCATCTAGCCAAAAGGCCTGTACGTCCTCTGCAAAGACATTATAGTGAGTATTTATTCCTGGTATGTGTGGCATTCAAGTTTTGGTCAAAGTTTTGATTCAAGTATACAACCATAACTATTCAAGCATTTCTAGCATTCAAGTTTTGCACTGATGCGTACCCATCTTGGGTCTTATGGGTTAAGAGGTGATTATGCTGATTGCCCTCTTTATTCTGAAGGAGGGAAATGGAATCCAGCCCTAGGGTGAGGCAGAGATAGATGAGTTCCCTCTCATGGAGCTTCAGTATCCTCACCATTAAGGCTCTCAAAATGTGGGATGCCAGCGGTCCCAAGAAAATGAAAGAGAATCAGTCAGTGATCAATCGAGAGTGATAATGATGGTGGGTGATCTGGCCAAGGTGACTGGATTTATTCGCAGGGGCCTTGTCGGCTGTCGTACAGGGATAAAGTTGGCCGGGGTTTGTTTGCTGCGTGGTTTGGGGACAACCTTCTGTGGTAGTCGAACCCTGACTATTTTCCCGGATGCCAATTTTACTGTGCAGAAATTTGGCAGATCTTTGGTGGACGGGTGTTGAACCTATTTCAATTTGCTGGAGGCTAACGTAACAATGCTGGATTGGGCTGGGGTGGCCTAAACAGGAGGTACCGTGTGTTCCAGAGTATGAACAGGCGATGCAGTATCGGTTAATTCTGGTGGGTTATTTGCCTGCTCGTCGTCAGGTGGACACCAGCCTAGCCATCATTTTAACAGACACTTATGTGTCTGCGGTATTATCGTGTTGTAACATGGGGGCAGGTTTTGAGGCTCACTAGACAATAACTCAAGTGGATATGAAGCGGCTGTCAGATTTTCAGCAGTAGGTTGTCTACCTAGGGCACGCCTTTCACAGCGCCATTGGCAGCTCCTAAGCCTGTCGTGTTTATGGTGCATTGAACTGAAGGCCTTCTTCCTTTCTGTGGATGTAGCAGTCGTAGGTGGGTTCGACTTTGCAATTGTTCCCAAGGACCTGCCATATGATGGGCAGTCAAGGTATTGGGTCACACGTCAAGCAGCGGCTGCGGATGCACTGAAAACCCAGAAGCAGCGGCGTGCCCCTTTCATGCTTAAATTCCAATCGCTTCAGGCCCCGTCTCCTGTGGAGTCGAGCCCACCTCACAACTGTTTGTTGGCATATCTACTAATTTGCACCTGATTATATTGCCCACACTTGAATAAAACTACACAGAATTTAGACCACAAGAAAATAATGACCAGGAGAGCTATAACTACAACTACGGTAGGCGACACACAGGGTTTTGGTTATAGATAATTTTCATTGCGTCTAAAAAGAAAATATTGTGGAAGCACCCAGCTAATTAAATACAGATAAGTGTTTAACTAGGCCCAGGGTAAAATTAATTAATTACAAAACAGGCGAAGGCAAGCCTGATAAATAAATTAATAAAAATATGCAAATCTACATAATGCAATTTACAGTGTATGATGTTACCAGGGATTTTCTCCAGGGGGATGCTAATCGCACTACGACCTGCTACCATGGGACTCAAAGGAAGTTGGTTTTGGTAAAGGGTAGTGGGTCAGGGGGTTGGATTACTGTACGGAGAGAGTGCTGACCTGGCCAGTCACTGGTGTGGACGAGCCTTGTCCAAGCTGAAGAATTGGAGTGCTGGCGGCCTTCCCAAGCTGCTGGCTGGAGAGAGTGCTGCCTTCCCAAGCAATAGGTTGATGTTTGAGCCCTTCTACAGGCTCTGAAGAGGAAGGAGAGTTTTCGCAGACTGGGTTGAGCTTGGGAACCTATTTGGCTGGCGAGCCCAGTGTTTCTGCTGGACCATGATACTAGACTTCTATTTATACTTGAAAAACTCATTGTCAGCGATCCTTCGGGGTGCGGGGGGGGTAGCATAGCCTTCCAACATGGAGGTAGGTTTATCAGGGCGTTGGAGCGCCGAACATTCCTTATCCCCGCTTGGAGGCGACAATTTTAAACACCTCTCTCTGAAGCTGGCTGGATATGATGTCACAAGGTTACAGGATGCTGCTATCTCTGGGGTTGATTGGAACTGCTACCATGGCTAACCAAAGGGTTGTGGATTTCAAAAATAATTATTCAATTTGTAGAGGTGCCGCATGCATGTAGGATTCCGGGCGGGCAGTGCATATTGGTATTATGTGCTTTAATTACAATTATGTATTCTGCTGTCCAGGCTATTGGAATCTCTTTGCTCGATACGTTTATCTAATTCACCACTGATATGACTTGCCCGTGAGCTCAGGTCGCTCGTAGACGGGGCGAAGTTGCCCGTAGAGATTGCATCGGTGCTGCACAGAATGCTGGCATGTGTCAGCATAAACGTGTATTTGAAGTTCATGTATGATACTCTTTCATTTGAGATCTACTTGCCTAGCTTCTCTTCATTTGTCGTCCGGAGCAAATTTATCTCCAGCTTCACTACTTTGTCTGTAGATGTTACAGCTAATTGGACTGAATAATTATTTTTTATATTTTTGTATCGTCTGGACCATGTCATTACGTAACGATGTCATAACTGGTTGAACTCATTTCTTATAATGTTTGTGTCGTAAAATATGGTTGAAATGTTTATCTGTCATTTATGGTCTTTTAAATGTGATTCATTGGCTAAGTAAAAGAAAATACGCATTTGTATTGCAATATAAAGTTAGCTAAACTGTACTGCGTGTACTCTAGGCCTCCAGGGCTATAAGTATTTTACCAATGTGATTTAATTCATTAATGAATATCATAATTATTCATTGAATATTTAATATGTGAGCGAATTGATTTTTTGTCTACACATTGAATTTGTTTAATTAAAAGAGCTATTTTGAAACTGCAATTTTATACTCTTTTCATTTACATATTAGATACCATTGTCAGTCAGAATGATGCACGGATATCTCCAGTGCGGGAATACTTCAGTAACAAACTTTCGAAGAAGAGTTTTGGTTCCTTAACTAGGGAGGGGGAAGGCCTCTACCCAACGCGAAAATTAATAAGTCACCACAAATAGAGTGATCTCTGTGGTCGCTTCAGGGGTAAGGTACCATATTATCCGTGACTAGGTTCGTCCAAGCCTGGGTCGGCCGCCTAGAGACAAAAAAGGAAGGGGCTGGTGCGGGGTGTAGTTTGTTCCGGCAGCAGGCCTCACAATTGAAGACATACTGCCGTACATCTCAACTGATACCTTCCCACCAGTACTTTTCTATCATGCTTCGCAGGGTTTCATGTGTGTCGGGATGTTGAGCATGGGGGTGATTATGGTAATTGGGACCACGCCACATCATCCCACAGTCGGTATTGGAGGGGGGACCTCTTAAGGTAACCCTTGATGTTAGGATCCTGCTGTTAGTGTAGAGCTGCCTGTTCACGGGTGAGGTGCAGTTTCCAGATATGTAAAGCCTCGTTAGGATAATGTTAAGGAGCTGTAGTGGGTGACATTTTCCCCCACTCCTCCTCCTGTCTCAGTTCGTCTTCCTGATTCGGGAGATGCAATAGGACGTCCAGAAGGTTATTACTCTTCCCTGGGCAGTGTTGAACTGCTAAATCAAAGTCTGTCAAAAACATTTCCCATCTTCCTAATTTTGCTTTCTGATGTCGGTACTCCTTGAGTAGTTATCGGTTCTCAGTAGAAAATGTTGTCCATCCAGAATATAACTGTATTTGTGCATGGCCCACACCACAGCCAAGCATTCTTGCTTGTTACTGTGGTACCAATTCTTGGTATCGTTTAGTCGAGTGCTAGCATATGCTGTGACTAACGGTTGACTCTCAATATCCTCCTGGTATAACATGGCCCCAAGGCAGCTCTGACATGCATCTGTCTGGAGTATCAGGGGTACTCCCTCCTGAGGCCGATGTAACATCTTAACGGTGGCGAAACATTCCTTTAGAGTGTCAAAAGCTACTTGGTGATCCGTCGACCACCTCCAATGGGTGTCCTTGTGTAATAGCTGGTGGAGGGGTGCCATGGTAGAGGCGATATCCAGTATGTAATTACATAGCCGGTTGCACGGGACCAAAAAATGGTGGAGCTGTCGTTTGCTATGTGGTTTTTCGGCTTCTTGTATAGCTGTAATGGATTTTGGTTAGGGGAGATTCCCTTTGGTGGTCACTATTGCCCTAAGTACTCAATGGATGTTTTACCGAAATGGCTCTGGGTGAGCTTACAGGTTAACCCATGCATTCCCAGCCACTCTAGCGCCAGCTGTAGATGCAAACAATGTTCTGCCCAAGACCTACAGTAAATAATGATGTCATCTAGATAGGCAAAACAAAGTTTCCCTATATAGCTTGTCAGGACCTCTGAAGATATAAGACGTTAAAAGGTGGCTGGGGCATTTTTTAACCCGAAGTGCATCACTTTAAATTGGAGAGTCTCCCCATTAGGCATCAGTAAAGCTGTAAACTTTCTGCCGTCCGGATGGACAGTAATTGCCAATATCCAGATTGTAAACCAAGGGTGCTAAATATTGTTACGTCTCTGATATACCGGAGAGTATTATGTAAATCTAAGGATGGTGGAGCGATCAGGTGAGTAGCATCATTTACGTCCTTGTAGTTCACGCAGAACCACTGGCCCTTGTCCTTATGGACGAGTACTATGCGTGCATTATAGGGTGAATTTGAGGGCTCCACTAACCCCTGTTCTTTCATTTTGGTTACCTGATGCAGTACCTCCGGTTGTCTGCACAGAGATATTCTGTATGGTGGGTTATAAATGGGCACATCTGTAGTTGGCCATATTTTATGTTGAATGCTGTGGGTTTGTCACAGATTTCCTAGAAGGTGAAAACTAAGGTGTACTCATTTAATATATTCTGAAATTGTTGTAATAGGAGGGGGTCGAGATCGTGTTGTATCTCTTTCGGGTCCACTTCGGAGGCTACTACGATTTCAGGGCTAAATCCCCAGTGAACTGTGACACTATTAGTTTCCTCAATATAGATTTGTCGGCTATCACACAATGTTGCTGCACCAACCAGGGTTGGTCTAGTATGGCCTCTTCATCGAGGTCCGCAGCCACCGTGAAGTGGTGGATCCCAATAATGAGCTTGATTTTCCCATCGACCTCCAGGATCTGACTGGGTGTTGCCATGCGGACTATCAGAGGCTGTGGCTGTAAATTTGCCCGCTGTTCCATCGACAATAGGTCACTTCGGATAAAGTTTCCAGTTTCTGCGGAGTCCAACAGGGCGAGATTTTGGCATCCATTTATTTCAATCGGTATGTGAGAAGCCTCCAGTTACCTTAAGTCCGTAAATGCATCACCTAGTTTAGTGACATTGAGGGGCTGGGTTGTGCTGAGGTGGCTGCCCCGCGCTCACCCGAGTTGGTGTTTACGGCCTGAGCAGGGCTCTTAAGCTGCAAGCGTTACTGGGGGCTCGATGGTCTCGTGTTCTGTCCTTCCCCTCTGTAGCGCGGCCGGTTCAGGCAATCCTTGTTCAGATGCCTCCCTGGGTAGTGCCAACAGTAGGGTGGCAGAAGGGGACAAGAAGGTGGCAGGCGGGCGGCCACTTGTCACACGGGTGGAGGGGAAGAGGAAACGACCTTGGGGTTGCGTGCCGGCTATTGGGCTTTTGGTACCCATTGTTTACCAGGTATCTTATGGTCGCAGATTCATGTAAAAGTACTACGGGGTATTTGTGCAGGCTCCCACTGAATTCAGGCAACTAAAGTTCCCAGTGAGCTGTTATATCACTGGGCTACATAGTGATTCGAGGTTTCTGGGTCGATAGGACAGATTATGCTGGCAGACCTCGTAGTGATATACTAGGCCGGGACGAGTAATGTGCTCGTCCAACCAGCCTATACATGCCAGGTGAAATTCGGAGATACACGTTATGCACCTTATCGTATAGGTTCCCTGTCCATCGCATTGGAGCCAGTTATGTGGCTAAGTGTCGGTTCCTGCGCGATGTGCAATGTTATTCAAGACAGTAAGAACAGGGTTTTTGATTGGGAGCCTTGCTAGTGTTCTGAATGGCAGAAGGTTTGGGGTTACAACTCCTATGAGTATTTTCACATTCAACATTCTGCGGTACACAGGCCGTGCTTTAGTGACAGTGGTGGCCTCCAAATGCTGCATGGCCAGTGTCACAGTGATCATACCTTCAGGAACTACACTCACTTCGGCAGGATGCCAGTATACAGAGTGAGTCTGTTCTAATAAGTCTGCCAACAATGAGAGTATATGTCACAGTATGTTAAACTATCACTATATGTCCATGAATCAGTACACAACTATGTATCACTAAATCATGTGAATCACAGTTGACCTTGTTGGTGCAGGGTTGGCAGGGGAGTGTGTGTGTGATTAATAAATACAGTATCTTTCTGTATCAATTTCTTTAAATACATAGACAACTATTAAAACAAAAATGGATGCCGCTGCAAAACAATCATTTAACTATGACACATAAGTTCATTTAATTATGACATATATTTTAAAATTAAAGCAAAAAGGCAAAAGTCAATGAATAATAACAAATAATAGATAATTATAATAATATTTATTATGGATTATAAAACAGTTCAAGATGGTCGTGAATATACATGTTACCAGTTGTACCAACCAACTTCCGATAACAACCAAATCTGATCGCCAATTTCAATCTTACGTGAATATAACGACACATTACCAAACACACTAATGACAGCAGTATTGTCCATCTTCCCTTCATCGTCCCTAAATATAGTACCTGAAACACTAACATAGTACTTTTTATCCAGTAATTTTGCTAATATGTACGTATATTGTTTTGAAGCAGTGTTTTTAATTATGCTTCATTGAGTAGATGAATCATTTCTTAAATAAAAAGCATAAACGTACATGCTTTTTGTGCCTTGTTCTAGTAACTTTTCTTACATAGTAGTTTTCCTTGCTCATATACTATCGACCAAAAAGTAATTGAGCATCCGTGAAGATAGGTAATTCAGTACATCTGTTGACTTGTGTGGCCGCCATACGCTGCAGGCTGGTGCAGAACCAGTTGACAAGAAGATGGCATGAAGTACAGAGCTATCAGACTTTGCGTGATTGTGGGGTGTCTAGCCGGGCGATTGCACAGAAGTTAAACAGGCCCAAATCAACGGTCACATTCGTCCTGCGTACTTGTAAGGTTGATGGGCATTGTGCCAATGCTGCACGTTCTGGGCGACCTCCAATCTTGACCGACAGAAATCGCAGAACCCTGAAACGTGAAATTGTTAAAAATAGGGCACAACCTCTGGCTACTATCTGACAGGAGTTTCATGCAGCAACAGGAGTATAGGTTTTCATTGAAACATTGCGTACAGAGGCCCACCGATGTGGATATTTGGGAAGAGCAGCTGCACATAAGCCCCATATCACGACAAGTAATAAAACCTGGTAACTCAGGTGGTGTTTGGACTGTCGCAACTGGACACTGGAGTGATGAGTCGAGGTTTACATTATTCCGGTCCGATGTACGTTTATATGTGTGGCTTCTACCCGAGGAACGGCCTCTGCTGGAGTGTATAGTGCCAAATAGGAAATTCGGTGGTGGTGGAGTGATGGTGTGGGGCTGTTTCATGGCCTTCGGCATAGGACCACTGGTGTTTGTCCATGGTAGCATGAACACAGAGGCATATTGTAACATTCTGGATAGTGAAATGCTCCCAAGAATAGCAACGTTTTTACGGAATTGACTCGTGTTACGTCCAGGATGACAATGCCAGGTGCCATGAGTCAAGGGCTACTATGCAGTGGTACGCCGACAACAATGTTCGCCGATTGGACTGGCCCGCCCAGAGCCCCTACCTCAACCCTATAGACCATCTTTGGGACAAATTGTATCGCCGGGTGAGGGCTCGTCAGGCGTGGCCAAAATCCATTGCTCAACTCATGGATGGTTGCAAGAGGAATGGCGACGAATCCCCGTGGATGACCTTCAAACACTCGTAGAAAGTATGCCAGACGGCTGCTATTATAGTCGCAAGAGGTGGCCCTACAAGATCCTAATGGGGTGACAACCTCCGAGCAAACATTATGGACAGGTGCCCAATTACTTTTTGGTCGATAGTGTATTTTATGTTCTTGGCATTCTTTACTTCTAGTTGTCAGGGGTGCAGTTTTAGGCAACAATAAACTAGGAACAGCATCTTTATACAATTTTCTTGAATTTACTGGAGAATACTGTAGCAATTCTTTCTGTAGGTCTTGCCCCTTCTCCCATCCCCTTAGAAGGCATGTAGTGATTGTTGGCTTCCCCTTCCCCTCAATAGTTGGGCTGTGATTGGCCTACAAAGTGATGGTTATCCTTTTAGTTGATGTAGTGCTCAGCAGGATGCTGAGCAAATGGCATGAGGTGTAGGTTAGGGTTGGGCAAGCAGGATTGAGGTGTGAGCTATGTAGGTGGATATTCCGTAGTTCAAATTCAATCAAGGATAATTAATGCTTAATTAGTGTGTAAGTAAAGAAGTCACTGAGAAGTTTAATTACATGCCTGACCTCTATGAGCGCCAGTAGCATCTGTTTGCTAGGGGAAATTGGAAAAAAATATAGAGTAATTACATAAGAGAATACTTACAATTACACACACCCTAATTGCACATCCTACTGCTAGAATGGCCAGGAACAAACTGAGTCTCCTCCCTCTCAGAGATTGGCCTTGGGGGAAAAATCTGTGGTCTTGGGTTCCTTACTACAGTTCGACTTCAGGTGAGTGCAGAATAATTCTGTTTGGTGAGACAAGAGTTTTTTCTTTTACATTAACGCTGATTGTGGACGGATGGTTTTGTTTGTTATGCTTTGTAAGTAATGTTATTTAAGCCAAGTCAATTGTGGACGAGATTTTACATACATTGACAATGTTGTGCTTATGTTACAACTTTGTAGTTGAAGTAATTAATAATATATCACTTTTAAAAAGTGTAATTTTTAAACAGGTGGGGTTAGATGAATGATTAAGGCAATTAAAATTTATTTCTTTACAGTCTTCAATAATTAATCATTCAAAACCACGTCCTCTGATTTTCCCGTACACTTACGCCTGTCACGAATTATGCGGCTCTCGGACTTGGAGCTTACGCATTATTTAATGACAAAAGGTGTCAAAGAGGCCCAAAATATCTGCAGTGAAAGAAAACACCAACACCAACCATTTCAATCATGATATGGGAAGATAAAAGAGTAAACACAGGCCCTGGGCCATTGAAATATTGATGAAGAGAAAGTGAGATAAAAAATTAGGTGACAGTTAAAAACTTTAACGTAAATTCCCTGTGTCTATTTCCTGTAATTTACAGTGTGCTAACACTGTAGAGAACCTCTTTTTTTTTTAAATGATATTTTAGCGGATTAGGAGGAATTAATAACTTGTCATCTTTCAGAGAGACAATGAAATTCCTTAAAATCAATCCTTGATCAAGTTGTTTTCTTGTTACTATTTTAAAGCTTATTTATGTCATTAAGATGTTAGGGATTTAATTAAAAAATCGCAGACTGTAGTTAGCACAAAGATGTTCTCGCATGCATTTATTTCTCACATGAATAGCAAGGAAAGGTAACACTATCATTGGTGTCCTGTAAATTTGAGTAGCGTTAGAAAAGCTTTTCTGTGCAAGTTTTCTCGTACCCAACCCCTCACAACATACTTTGAGAGGCTTGAAGAATAGAGAGGGAAATCTTGGCTGCTGGTGTAATACATGTGAAAAAATTTTAGTTTTACAAATATTTAAAAAATATTTTTTGTAGGAAATGTTGGATGTCTGTATATTTCATGATGCTATGCTGCTGTATCTTCTGGGCAATACAGAAGGAAGTTTATTGTGTAACGGTTGCTTTGTGCACTGTATTTAATGACTGATTTAATATAACAAAAAATGTGTTCAGTTTGTTAAAAACAGACTGTAAATGTAGGTAATCAGGCAGATTATGAGATTGCATGCTTGTGGACAGGTGCTGGGGTACCTGTGTGCGATGGAGGCCCTGCTGCTCTCTCTTGTCACGCGCTACCATTCTGTGCAGTATGCCCCTGTGGATGAGGACCCCAGTCAGGTGACCTTACAGGAGCACCGACATGACAGTTGTCCCCCTTCCCCCTCACTGCAACTGCAGCTAGTTCCTGCACCCTTGCCCTCGTGGCCCGTTGATGACATTCAGCCATGTTCTTCCAAGTGTACCAACCCCTACCCTGTGCCATGATCTTCACTTCACCCCTTCCTCTTTTATTTTGTCATGGCTCCCTGGTCGTGTATTTATTGCCTCACTTCTGTTATTGTTCCTTTACTCTGTCAGTATTATTTTACAATAAAATGTTTTGTATTTATTTTGTCTGAGACTTTTTGTGGAGTTTAAATTGTTGTATGATTACTCATTGCCGTTAATGTTTTAAGTCTGATACAGGTTGTTGTGCTTGTAATACAAAAATGTGTTTGTGTATGTCTGTGATGTGCAATAGACTGGAAAAAGCAGTTAAATAGAGGTGTGTAATCATGAATTTTAAAATTTTGTAATTTTGTCTCTTTTAATATATCAGATAGTAAATGCTGATTTTAATGTCATTCCTGCATCACAGAATGAAAGAGGTTTAACCTATAAGTTTGTACAGCAAAGTTGGTATTTAATGAGTGTGAGCTTATCATTGTCACCAGAAGCTGCTGAAGTGCTCATTTTCCTGCTCTGTCTGCATTCTGTTCATAAAAATGTTTCTGTTTGTAAAAGAAGTGTATTTGAACCAAGCAGTCAATGCACATTGTGTATCTCAACCACATGTGGTTATAAGGCATCTGGTGGTGATACCATGCAGCTGTTAGTTTTTTACCATCAAGCTACATAGCAGAACTGGTACACAAGAAGCATAGAGGTGGCCATGGAAGGAAGGACAATTGTACAGGAGGTGGAGGGTAAAGCAGGTGGAATTGATTTGAGCCAGATCCAGAAGTTGTGCAGAATTAGCTGCAGTGCTGGAAACATAACCACTAATTTCTTCTTTCTTTCAAAAAAAAATTAATTTGTTCTGCTTCCAAAATAAAATTTAGTAAATGTTGATTAATTCCCCAACCCAGAACTACAGTACATCAAACAAGTATTACTGTAAACCAGGGAACATTTTTTCTGTCGGCACAAACTTTCAGACAAAACTGAAAGTTAACAGGGTTTTCTTAAGAATGGGCACTATATTTCTATAGAGCAACCTCGTCATTTAAAGACACAAAACTGTCATAACCGCAAATGCTTCAATTGTCAAAATGTTTTTGCGAGAACAGAATGTAAGCTGTATCTTGAAATATTGATGTTCTGTTGTGCCACTTTTGATGGATGAATAGTTATTGTTTATGTTATGTGAAATAAATATTACACAAAGTGTTTAGTATCAGTGTAGAAGGATAAGCTGCAAGATTTAAGTTTGAGCAATGGGCAGCCCAAAAAAGACCCAAGTACAACATTTGTACCATTTATCATCACTTAAGTAACCAAATATGGCAGACTACCAAATGAAGAAGCAGTTAAACAAATGCCTTGACAGTGCAAAAAAAAAAATAGTGTGTGAAAAACCTCATTCCATTCTTGTTTAAAAGCAACATTGTTCCGCTACTTTGAAAAATTTACATTTCCTTTCAAGTGGTAATTTATATAACATATTAATACAATGTCACATGTAATATTATTATTCTCACAAACATAGTATTATGATGCATACAAAAACCAAAACAAGACATTGCATTAGCCTAAGTTACCATTTCACGATACCGCATCAAATCTACTAACATAAAGTACAAAAAATGAAGAGCGAATGAAGGAAAATTTCAACTTTCTCATCCTTTTTTTGTGCCAATAAATGCTTTCGTGCAAAAATTCAGTTTTAACTTTCTCATATGTTTTTAATATGTTAAATAGTGATGAACTAAGGTTGAATTATATCCAATATTACTTTTCTTCACATAACCCTCAAGTGCCTTAAGCCCAAATTGTAAATTGTGTGACAAGTTCTGTTACATTCGTTATAACATTTCATAGAAACCGGACACTTATACCTCCGTGTTGTCAAAATTCCATGTACAATGTTAAAATATTCTTCTTCTATCGGGGACCACAGTAGCTAAGCCATTAGCCTGCTCGCCTCCCACTAAGGCAAGCAGGGTTCAATCCCCATTCGGGTCACTCCCAGATTTTTGCACGTGGGAATCATGCTGGACGAGATTATACTGGTTGGCAGGTTTGTCTGGGATCTCTTGTTTACATCGCCCCTTCATTCCGGTGCTTATCCATACTCACCTAAATCACCCTCATCTGTTCTCAAGACCTCGCTGTTAAGAGTTGCCCAAATCTCTTCACTCACTCTTCTTCTATTACGTGTACAGTAGAACCCTTTTTTTCTACATACTTGTATTTTACATTTTCCTACATTTTATCTACACGTTTTCTTCAGTTTCATTTTTTGCTTCTAAATAATTTTCTCTTTTTGTTACATTTTCCTGAAATTTTATGGTCCCTTGGAAAGTATAAAGAAAGGGGTTTTACTGTAATACATACTAATTTGAAACAAATAAAGAATAAACATTCTAAAACTGATACTTTTTATTTTTAACTGAACAATAGTACTATGCAGTCCACGATAACATTATTCAGAGCAAGTATACAATACTTGTGATGTACAAACACTAGAAGAGAAGGCAAAACTGGGTGATTGGGCAGCAGTTTTGCCAGATGTGATTAACATTCCACATTTGCTACATGCTCCTTTCCACATAAGAGCAAATGTACACAGCTTATCCACACAAGATTTGTGTGAGGGTGTGCACTTTGCATATCACAGTGTTTATTGCAGGCAGCTGTTTGCAGTATAATGATAATTATATCAGTGTTTTATTGTTTAACATTGCAGCTAGTTGTACAGTTGCACCAGACTTTCAACTTGTATCTACAGTATTACAGACAGGACAATCATTCTTAAATACTAAACATATTTACTATGGTTTGCTTGTGTAAATTGTTGCTGCGCACCATATTTACTCATAGTAAATGTCCCCATTTTTTCTAAAAATTAACACCTTAGAAATTTGGTTTTCATTACATTTACAACATAGTCTGTTTTGCCTCCTATTCAAGTGAGCTGCTGCTTTCCCAGATGATCAATAACATGAGTAAAAGCTATTAAAAGTCAAGTACAGTTTGAGCATGACACATTTTCCATTCTCCTTTTCATATTTCACAATTTGTACCTTAAATTTGGCAGTTTATTTTTTCCTGTGCTGTTCTTAACTTGCCACGCATTTGATAATTTTTCAGAGTGAACCACATACCCGTATGTGTCTCATTTCTCTTCTGTGCGCAACTACCAGCCTACTGTCTCGGCCACATGTTAGCAGACCAGCCTGAAAGCGACCCTTCCACTCCACTCCTGTAACAGTTATTTGCTTTGTTTCTGTCAAGGTCATGTGGCTGACAATTATCCCTGCCACACCCCCATGCTCATCAGTGGGAGGAAAAAGCAAGCTTTGTGTAACATTTAACTAAGCAGGAGACTATTGTTATTAGTAGAAACCGGTCCCAAATTATCCCAGGAATTGATGACAAAAAAAGAAGGGAGCTATTTATACAGGGGTAGGCATTATACGAGTATAGAGATGGTAAACACCATAATTAATACTTTTTACAAGGTTACATCTTTCAGTGTCCTTCAGATATTTCTTGGATTCATACCTCACATAGCAGAATTAACATAAAAGTAGTAAAAGTTTGTAAAGCAGTGCACCAAGATTACTCTTGTTCTAGTAACTCAAGTCACAGAGTGTCATTTGGCTTAACTGAAATTAATATGCATATCTGAAGAAATTATTTAAACATTTTATATGTTCAGAAAGCTGTCTTAAAAATTTAGCTGTCATTTTTTGTGTTGAAATCTGCCTAATTAATTAGTTATTATATTGCATCACTCCATATTTTTTTGGTGAATTAAACATACAACTTTAATTAAATAAATATAAATGTTTAATTTTTATAAACTGCGACAACTAATTGTAATTACATTTTACTAAAAAAAAAATTTCTTTGTAATTAATTCTCAATGAATTCGGAAACCATTAATTATGTACATGAATCAGAAATATTACTGGTAAAAGGACAATGATTAGTCTTGAAATTAGTTCGCAAGAGGAAACCTTTTGCTGTATTTGGCTATCATCCACTTATTTATACCAGAAGGTATTTATAGACCATTCACAGTGTCACGTGCCGCCCTGTGAAATACTAATGTTCTGTGGTGGGTGCAGCGAGAACCCTTGCCATATGAACGTCTTAGGAAGAGTGCCACGAGAACCTTAGTTATGTGACAGCTGTAGTAAGAGGGGTTTGTGGTAGTCAGTATTAAGGTTTTATTTCATGATGCCAGATTCACAAGAAACATACGGGTGATTCAATGTTTACTGGTGCTCAGCCAGTGTACAGTACATGTCTGGAGGCCTTTCGGAGTGGCACAAAATCAGGAGTCATTGTCATGGCCCTGGGAACGGGCTGGCTCTTATAAACAGGTTTACCTGGCGGTATGTGGCTCCATTGGAGTTGCTGCTCTAGTTGAGGAGAGAGCAGGTGACTGCCGTTGACTTCATCAGGACGTGGAGTGCTCTTGATCTGCTCAGAATCTGGAGTAGGCTGATGGTCACTGGCCTGCTGGCTGCCAAACCACGGTTTGGCTATCCCCAAAGTTGGTTGTTCTCCTCGACGAATAGCCTCAACTAGTGGTGAGGTGAACCAACGGTCTGGTTCAGTGGAGGGAAAAGTGGTGGTGGTGGTGGTGGTAACTCTGAGGGGTTAGGCCTCTCAGATAGACGGGCAGTAAGAACTCTGTTCCGCGGTGATGTACTGCCAAGTGCAGAAGGATTAATGGATCGCAATTCAGGCTACTCTTGGAGGCTTATTTGCCATTTTAGACTTTCTCTGCACACTACCTTACCGAGTGTATGGCATGAAGAAAGGTGCAAATTACTGCCTCGCGAAAGTGTAGCTGGCTACGCAGTTCCCTACAGTGTACTTCCAAGGGCTGCAGCCACACATGCAAGAGTTATATCCTGTACTTCCTTTCGTCCGGCCCCTTAGAGAGCAGTGGACAGAGTGGTGGGTTGGCTCAGGCTGCCCACTTATGACACTTGGATGTAGTATCCACAAGGAGTTAGTTCATGAAAACTAATTCTTACTCCTTTTCAGCCCCATAAAGAGCGGTGGCAGAGTATGGGTTAGCTCAGGGCTGCCACCAGCCCTAAAACTGAAATCCTGGCTCCTGTACATAAAAATCCTGTAAAATCCTGGAATCATTGGGTCAAATCCTGTAAAATTACAAATTACAGAAAAAAAAGTAAATGTGAAGGACATTTACATATTTAATGTAGTTATTTTTGTTTGGAATGTACAAACCATGGTAATTCTTTTCTCCGCTCACACTTATACTTTTATTTATACAATGACCGTATCGGTGATAGTTTTCATTTCCTCACCATTGTGATATCAATGCCAAATGCAAAACATTACCGAATTCGGATTGAATGCCAAAAATGGCAATTCGCTGCAAAGGTTCTTTTTAATAATGGCCTTGGCCTTTGCATTTGATCATACAGCCAGGAATAGAAATATGTAGACAACTGTGACCTGCACCAGTGAATAACTAAGTGAAATATTTTGGACCTACGCTATTGAAATAATCACGTATGTCCAAAATATTTTGTTTCGTTATTTCCCTCTGTTGTAATAACAATCATTGAGACAAATGTGTCAGTAAAAGTGACACACATCGCTGTGAGCGCTAAGAAAATAAATAGTTTTCTTTTGGTTTCTAGAGTTAAAAGTCCGTAACCACTGATAAAATCCATTAAAATGGCAGGCCTCGGTTAGCTTGATTGGTTGAACAACTGGTGGAGGAATTACTAGTGGTCAGGGCTATACTGTGCTATATCCTGAGGCACAGCAAGGATGGCTATCTAATGGGTGTGTTTGGCATTAATGAGTGTTGTTGTCCAGCTTAACTCTAACTGGCTGTTTTTACATGGGTTAACACACAGTGACACTCAGAAATTAGTACTCAGAAGTCAGTTTAGATCACGTGCATATTCCATGAGAATAGACACAGTGGCCCTGTACTACCTCCTACAACTAACCTGAATTGACACACAAGTTTTAAGCTGTGTACAGCGAGGTGCTGGTTCTATACCTGATTGGGAAAGAAGGTGATAATGCTGCTAGGTAGTTTATTACAACTGGCCCTAACTATCTACCTTGTCTGGAAGGGACCAAGAGTGGTGACTACCAGAGGGGTAGTGGTGGAGTTTGCCGTTACCATCCGGTAATGCAGGAGTTGTAGTCCCGAAGGGACTAGTGACAGTTACCAAGGGGTGGTAAGGAAGGAGCAAGTCAACGTCTTCAGGAGCTGATGGTTGAGTCTTCCAGAAGCCCTAGGGGGCGTTGCTACAGTTGCAGAAAAGTCTTCTGGCAGGGTTGACTGCCCGGCCCTGAAGAGAGCGGTGGAATTAGCGGGCGTACCAGAGAGCGTGAACCGCCTGTGTCTTCTTTCGGTCCTGTCCAGAGTGGTGGAGGAAACATAAACGGAATATTTCAGGTCTCACCAGATCTTATATACAGATAAATGCTTGAGCCGGAGTAGGCGAGGGTGAGGAAAGAGATAAGCTCCTCCTCCTGTGTCGTTTGCTTGCGTCGTCTGCTGCTGCATAGAGAATCACGAATGCAGCAGTCTTTGTCCCTTATCTGTCTGCAGGATGCATGGTGCCCTCCCTCGGCTTGCCGTAGAATTATGTGACCTTAGATGGCGGGTTCGGTGGCTCAGCAGATAATACAGTCTCACTTCGGGGGGGTTGGTGTGACATCTGCTTGGATAGTAGGGTGAACAGTACATGCTGGACTGACAAGTCTGTAATATCATCCATCATTGCGAAGGAGTATATTGTAGCCGTCCTGCCTCTTCAAGTACTGTGGTATGACTTGCCCAAGCAAAATGAAACTGCATTCAGATGGAGCGTCAATCGCCCCCCTCTCATTGCGACGTAGAACCATCTGGACGAGAGAAAAATTTTCCCACTCTTGAGGGTGATGTCGTACTATCAAGTACAAGAAGGTTGCGGTTGCATTTCTATCCTGCTCTCTATTATGTGCATGCGCACTGCGGGGTGGCACTTTAAGAGATGACTACGTCAGAACCCTTTACGTGGTGGTAACCTCTGGTGGAGTTGGCGACCCTGGGTTGCTGGAGACGGCTGAAGAAGTGGCTACTGCAAGATGGCCATGGCCCTCCAGAGTGATGGCATTGTCGTCAACCACTAGTACGGTCCGGCGCGGCTGAGGGTCTCGACCCTAGTCAGGATACCCCAGCTTTCACAGCGTGAAGGTGTAGCATGACAGTTGCCTCTGCTGGTGCTGTCCTCAGCCTTTTTGTCCCAGAGGATGAAGAGCAACTCCTGAGTCATGGTCGGGGGTGCCTTTTATACTAATTTTTCCCAATCAAAGGTGCTCAGAGGGGTGCGGGGAAATTAGCCCCGCCTCCAAGGGGTGGAGCTTGTGACATCACATGCATGAACCATGGATCCTTATCTGAACTGGCACTCGGCACTAGACATTAACATATCAGGTCCATAGGCGCTTGTGGAGGCAGTGACTCTTTGCTGATTGGCCCTCTTCCTACAGCAGCGCGAAGTTTGATCTGTGGGCTGTCTCTATAGTGGGTGCAGCGATGTACAGTGGTGTTTCTTTGGGAAGGGGCGATGACGTGACGACTTCTTGTAGAGGCGGGTTGACGCTATAAGCAAGGAGCACGGAGCTGTAGGTGTGTTGTGACTCTGTCAACATTCGATAGTTCCACGTGCCCAGCTTTTATTGCCGTTTGAATTGTAGTTGACCTGCCCATAGTAGTTTGGAAAGTTTGAGATGGGACGAAGTCAGTCATTTGGAGTGCACTTTCTTTAGGTGCAAAAAGCATCATGCATCAACAGAAAACTTCTTAAAGGGGTTTAACTGTATTTACAAAGCATTAAAAGTTGGTAATAATCCTTTGGAAAAATATGTCACTTTTAACAGACACATAAAAATTTTAAAGTTCTGCAAAACATATTTAAAACATTTGCATTAATAAAAGGAACATCTACAAGATTATTTACTTTCTTTCTTGTGAAAGTTTATTGAGTTTCAAGCACGTGCCTGCACTGAGCTTCTTTCTTGAGATGTGTTAGTTCACTGCTCCGATTACACACTTATGATGTCTTTACAGATCAGTGTAATATTTCAGTGTTTTTCTTACTTTCTTTCGGCACCAAATTTAGTAGCATCCGAAAGTTAGTTCGTCTTGGTTTCACACTATAGCACTATAACTAGATGGAGATTTTTGGACATTCGCCATAGCGCTGCAGATGTCTGTCATGGAAAAAATACTACTGAGCACGAATAATATACTTAAATAAGACAAGTATCCTATGGATGAGAAATATATATATATATATACATATACACATACACACACACACATATATATAAATATATATATATATATATATATATATATATATATATATATATATATATATATATATATATATATATATATATATATATATATACATATACATATACATATACATATACATATACATATACATACACACACACACACATTGCTGGAAAATTCCAAGAGGGAATAGAGTCAAAAAACAGAACAGCAACGAATTACGAAAAATATATATATACAGTATATACATGACCAACAGATAAGACATAACACAAGTTGCTTGAAAAAGTTAGGACAACACTGATAAAGTAGGAACAAAATGGGGCAACACAACAAAGAAATGCACTCTAACACAGCAGTTTTACCAGACACGACAGAATACAAGGCATGTATGTTGTAGTCAAGAATATATATATTCACAAAGCCAGAAAATTCCATGAAGGAATTGAGTCATATAAAACAGGAAAACAAGCTAATTGCAGAAAACTAATATACTATAGATGTATACGAAAAATCTATATTGATATCTCTACACTTTGAATGTGAAATTTGGATGTGCATGTATTTTTCCTTGTTATGTTTCCCAACAATATTTTAATCTGTTCACAACCTTCCTATTTTAAGACTCAACAATTATTACAAAAGTTTTTGAAAATATTATACTTTTGCAGTCAAATTGTTGGATTAGGAATGATTTAGCTGTGCAAATTTCAGAACTTGGTACATATCGTCTCTTCCTCCAACCTTCATACTACCGAATATCTGGATCCCACTGCAGAACCATTCTGCCAAAAGAATCAAGAAAACCACATGCATAAAATGGTCCTCATCATCACATTATTGTCCTGGGGTCACAGTGCACAAAAAGCTGTGTAGGTTATTCACTGCGAAGTGAGCACATTTTAACGCCCTCCCCCACTAATAAATATTTTAATTACTACTAATAAATACTAATAAATAATTCAATTTTGAGGGTAATTAAATGTATACACTGTTTATTAGTCACATAGCAATGTTTATATTAAAAAGTAGTGGAAAGATAAAAATTGGCTGAAAGGAAAAATTTAGCAGGGCCTTAAAAAGGACTCACTTTACCGTGAACAGCCTATACAGTGTTACAAGACATGGCCACAAAGCAAAGTACTTCACTGAACATTGGACCTTCAGGAAAATGTTGGGTGCAGCGGCAGCTGCTGCTGCTACTTTCTTAAACCTTTGCATTGAGAGGTATATTATACTATATATGTATATAGTGGACTCCTGAAAAACCAAACTTTGGTGATTCAAACTTTTAGTTAGTCTGCACCATTTTAAAAGAAAAAAAATTGTGTAAATTTTCGTTGTCATTCCTATGTAAGTAAAATTTTCTTTTGCGAAAATGTACTGCATGTCAATGTGAGCAAGTGTGTGTGCACGCTTGCCTGTTTTGAAGGGTTCTCTCTCTTATTCATCTCTGCTGTCATGAAAAATCAAACTTTCTCTTTTTTTGGCTGGCTATTATTAAGCAAAAAAAATATAGGTAGTTTGCGGCAACTAGTCTGTGTAATAAGGTCCCTCATGCAGTTGCTCTAGTAGAGATACGTTTTATAAAATAAAAGTAAGGTATTGCAAGTATTAGTAAATGTCCACATTATTGGACAATGGGGGGTTCATCTATGAAATTTCAACATCAATCTGTGTCAATTGTAGTAAAATTATGTAAGTTTTAAATAAACTAGACATTGGCATTTCAGTGAAATTAGTTTGTTGTACATATGGTATAAGAAAAACAACATTATCACATTATGATCTTGAGTGTACTTAATGTAGCAGTTCCTTGCAATTAGGCAGAAATGAAGGTGTGACTATCTCTGAACAATGAGCAGTCAAAGATATTCAATGCTCAACTGGATACGCTAGTGGAGTGTGATTTTTCATGATAGTGAGAGTGAGTGACAGATAAAGAAGCAGCTGACAAATTAGTTTCTGACTAAATTTGCAGTACTATGCATACTTGAGTCTCGACTGTATTTTTTAATTGAATCCCATCCCAAAAAGGAGATACTATGGTTCAGTGTTGGTTATCCTATGGTTATGTTATTGGTCTAGATTCATCCAAGGTGTTTATCAATAAACTATGATCCAATTGTTGTAGTAACTGAAACTTACACTGGTTTGAGTCTAGCATATTTTGGAATGATTTCATGAAAATTTCCAGTTCCTACTCATGGTGTAGATGACCATGTTTGATGTCTTGAAGTATGTGTCATGCACCCTATTACTTAGTGTCTGTCTAGGCAATAAACAGCACTACTGCCTCACTGCAGTCCATTTTTGAATTAAAGGCTTTACATATGTGGTTACACTTCTAAATTTGATCACATGTGGTTACCAACAAAACAAACGTTTTCACTGTAATGTATGCTAATGAAAGACATAAAAATTCAAATATTTTATATCCTAGAATCTCTTTACTTATGCCCTTGATAGTGCTGCTTCATGTATCTGTTTTTGATTTTTTTTTAACTAACAAAGGATTTCTCTGTACATGTTCTTGCATTATGCAGTATTTTTTATATGTCCTTTGAATAGTGATTTTACTATGTTGGTTTCATTATGTTAGTTTCCCATAAAATCAAGCTGAATCATAAAAAGAAAAAAAAAATTCTGATGCAGTTTGCAGTGAAACATAATAAGCAATTGCACAGTATGTGTGTTTATTTTGTTGTATGAATAGCATATCTAACATTACAAATCCATCTTTATTTTTGAACATAGTTGTCACTATTGTTCAAGAAATCTTGCAGGTTTTCCAGAATTACATAGATATTTTGGGCTCTGAGAAGGCTGTAATATTTCTATGAAAACTGCATGTTTCTAGTTTACTTGGAATTTGGTGAATCATACTTTGCTAGTAGACTTTGCATGCTGCAGTTAAGTAAGTAATTTTAGTCATTCACATTTTTTTTAAATAGAAAATTAGGTTGAAGATGGTGTATAAGTATTAACCACATGCCGCTGTTTGGAGAATATTGTTTTTACGTAATAAGGTAAAAAAAAATTGTTTATATATATTTATAAAAGAAAGGATATTCCAACTACTAACCATATTCAATTGCATAAGTGGCACATATTTTATACTAAGAATTTCCTTGATTTGGGGTGCAACTACCATATTTACTGACATATTTCTCGCACAGGTCTACTGTACTTACATGTGACTGATGGCTGGCTGCTTCCTCTACGTCGTCAGGAGAAATCATTACAGGAACAAAATAAAGAAATAAGGGGTAATCGTGAGGCTTGAAGCACTATGGAAAGTGCAAAGGAATGGAGTTCAAATGATAACTCTTTAAGTCCCCAAACAAACCACCTGGTAATGGGTTGGGATCCAGTCTGTAGCTGGACTCTGTTGGTGAAGGACCAAACCAGCAATGGTCAGTGGGTTGAGGGTTCAAACCTCAGATGCCAACACGAAAGGATGTACACTAAATCAATTACTCATCTATGGAGTCACCTTTAGGGTAACTGCACACAAGACCCAAGCTAGCACGAAAAAGGTTTCGACCCATTCTGGAGTGAGAGGCAATGAGGACGTGACGAGGCTTGTGACGTATGGGGCTTTGGTGACTTGAGGATTCTAATGCAGATGAATACCTTGAGTTTAAGTGTACTCTCGTACATTGAGCGTGTACAAGTAGTTTGGGTGACCTTCATTCTCTTAAAAGAGATTTTTGCATGGAATAGGCCCAGTGAGAAAAATTAGACCCGCTTTGGCAAGGTGCCAGCGTAGGTTGTGGGTTGGGTAGGTTTACGTAATGGAACAAAGTTTTCAACAGTATGAAGAACACCACGTCGACTGGTTACCTCAGGAACCTCAGGTTTTGGAGCTCTCCTCTGCTCCATGGTACTGCGGCAGTGGCCGGCTGTGGAACAGTGGCCAACTCCGGTTGCGGCTGGATGGTGCTCTGACTGCTGAAGGTTATGTGTGTAGGTCATGGAAGGATAGCGGTGTATTCAGGGAAGAGTACTGATGGCTCTATGCCTAATAACTATACTACTATGCGAGGTTAATAAATGCTCAAAGGAAATATGTCCCAGTGTCCGGGTTGGTAATTTAAATAAAAAGCTGCCTCCTTGTGGTTCTCTATTACTGTGATCAAGTAGTTCTCTTTCTATCTTGTATAGTTCCTGTTTGTTTAAGAAGGTTCTTTGTACCTGATTTCAAATCTTTCAGGATGAGGCCAAAAGGTGATAAATTTGTCAGTGTTCATACTGATGTGCGAAATGCACAATGTAAACATTATTAGCTAATATAACTCCATGCATAAAAATAGTTAGATTTTCAATCAAATGAACTAGGGTTTTTAAAAAAAGGCATTTTTTAAGGTCACGTACATTTCAAATCATCATGCTGTATAGGTTGGTCGCAATGTCCGTCAACATTTAGTGAGTTTCCAATGGAGAATATTGTCAAACTTCTTTTGAAGTCAGTCGGGCATAATCAATTTTATTTGTCGCTACTACTGTTGCTATCACAGTCATCACCACTTGAATGGCTGTTGTCAAATTATGCATTCATACTAAAAAAATCAATATAAATGTAAACTATTCCCTTCGCACTATAACAACCACCTGCACACAAATCTACTACATGACTAAATTTGTTTACGTGTTTGCAGTGCGCAGCCAAAGATCAATAACAGGAACAGTGACCTTGAAGTTGTCAATGACCTGGCACAGCCAAACAAAATGCAGCTGTGCGCTGGCCCGTGTGCACTAGATGCCTTGCCGAGAAAAACATGCTGCAAGAAATATGAAAGGAAAAGTTTTTCCCATAATTCGGCACCATAAAATTTGGGTGCATGAATTATGCCAGTAAATACGGTAGTATGTGAATCACTGGTTACACTGGACAAAAAAAGTTAGGACCACCTGTTTTCAAAGTAACTAATGCTAATTATATTAGTTGTTGCCACTTGACATCCAATCCCTTTAAATGGCATAGGTTTTGTTTTAAGTTGTTTGTGTAAGCAAATATCCAGGAATGGGGAGTCTACACCTTAGGGTTTTCCTCATCATTCATTTGGGTGTTGTCAATAGGGAGGAAGCACTTTGTTCTCACCTTCAGCAGTTGCCCAGCAACCAATGCAGCATCCATATGTCCTCCACTTCATGACTGTCCAGATGGAAGAAAAAATTCTACTCTTTTTAACACTTAAAAATCATGATGCGATGTTATGCTATGGCAAGTACTATTATGCGATGAACTACAGTACAGTGTAAAATGGTAACTTTCATACATGCAACAGAATAGAGTTAAAATGTATAAGAAAGAAATTTTCTTTTATTGAATTATACTTACGCATCTTTCTGCCACTGGTTAATGTAAACATTGCAGTGTAAGTAATAAACACAGTGTATATATTTCACCAGATCAAAAGTTAACATCTTAAGAAACAAAATATATTTATTGGTTGTTATTCCTGATTAGAAGATCTTCAAAAGTGCTCACTTTTCTGTGAATAATCTATTATAAATAGTTTTCATGCTAAATATGATTAAACTGAGAGCACAGAATGTAGTGCATTGTCCCGTTAGTGTGATTTCCTAGACTTGGTTAAGCTTTGTTTGCGTGAGGTAGAGGAATATCGGGGAAGTATAACTTATGCAAGGCTTCAGAAAAGTTGATAGTAACCATAAACTATAATTTCTAAGCCAGTTTATCCATAAATGCACTAGTATTTAGAAAATTGTCAAAAGCAAAATTAGCATAGAATTGCCCTATAAGTAAATTTTCACATTAAATTAACATGTGCAGTAATTCTGTTTGGCTTGGTACTGAACTTAAAACATTTAAGAGAGTAGGTATTGACTCGCCAAGGTAATATCTGAAGGGTCACTTCTGCACCTTTGTTGATTCTGGCAGTTTGCAACATTCTTATAAGAAAACAAAGAAAGATGCCAACACAAAGAATAAGGCTAATTCAGTATGTTGTTCTGGAAGGTGAGGTAATCCTACTAACCAAATTTTTTTAACTTGTATTATTTTTTCAGGGCTAAACTCTAAAATACGTGGGCTACTTTGTACACCTAACCCTGACTGTATAATGTTTTGTTGTAATGTGTAATTTAAATGAAAAGTTCTACTTTATTGAAATCACATGGTCTACATGGCTGGTTCATTTGTTTTATTTATAATTGAAGCTGTAAGACATAGTTTGGGTGTTTGCTGTTAACCATATTGCCATTTAACTTGCATGCATACTAAAAAATTTGTGCTCCTGTTTTCCAAGTAAATCAGAAATATTCAGTACGACTTTTGGCATATCCAGTTTTCTGCTTCTTTTTTTTTTTTTTCCCAGTGCAAAACGTTTTAATAAAACCAGATAAGTAAATATGGTAATTGGAAAAGTATATGTAGTACCAAGCATGATCGCTAGTGCCTTTCAAACAGTGGCAACATTTACTTAATATTATGTGAATAATTGTGCAGGAATTGAACAAGTTGATAACTGTCAGCCACATTATTTAGAGTGGCTTTAGAATGCATGTTTACTAAGTAAGTATGGGACAATAAGCGTATTTTAGGCAATGCAATTTTCAGAAAGTTGAATGTGCAGTAATTATAGAGATTCTGAAAAGAGAGAATTATATTTTTATATTAACCTTTCCAAAGTAACTTTTTATAGTGTATAAACATGACACTGAAGCTTTGAAACATCATTTCGTAAGTTTTTTTCCCAAATACAAATATTGTACAGTCGACTTCCGATGTACCGGGAGTGGATTAACCTGTTTGTGGCTCTAATGGGCTGTAGTTCTTTTGTTAAAACAATTTATATTTTGCAGGCCAAAACACAACAATCATGGTCACACTTATTTCTACGTATCACTGACTAAACGTGCCCTTGTGAAGTGCATTTGCCTTCAGCAGCCCCATTATCTACACTGCTGTGAGTGTGGCAGCCGGATGCGGGGTAGGGGAGGGTTGTTTGTGCTACAAAATAAAAGGGTCCACTGAACAGTGGCTACTCGTGGTTGACACGTCCGGGCATTTTACCTTGAATATATTTACACAGATGTGTAGTATCTAACTCTTAAAATAAAAGTATTTGATTAATCTGAAAATTCTCATTTCCCCACAGGAAAAGTAAACACACAACTTATTGCGCACTATTAGCTGCTATGTATGCGTGGCGGCGTGGCCCATTTTTTGTTCATTTCGGCTCATTTGATGGTTATCCATACATGACTGGGGTATCGTTTTGCTCATAAACTTATCACTTTCAAATAAAAATAAGTTTCTTCAACAAAATCTAGTAACTTTTCATTCAGAGACATGTAAATACGATTTCTAGAACACACAATTAGCAAACTGAAATTCTGGCAATTTTTATTTTTTGTGTGTACACCTACAAGGCCTGTACGGGCTTTTAGACCAATTTTTGGGTTAACTGTGATTTGGATTAACCGGGACTCTCCTATGTTCCAGTTAATTGAGAGTTGACTACCTGCAAAATGTCCTATCTTTTGAAGCTGTTCTCTTCTTTGGGTGAGCAAATGTTGCCAGTATGTGGAGGTGTGGGTGGCTCAGTCATGCTGCCTAGTCGAGACTAATTCAGCATTGGCCCCACATTGAGGAGAATATTACACTTTGGGTTTATTTGCGCCAACCCAGGATCAAATACTAGGGGATTAAAACCCTATATTAAATTTAACAAGATACGTTTCTTTAAATGAAGATTTAGTCTTGGTCACTTTGAGAGACTTCAAATATCTCAATGTCAGAATCTCGGGGTGCATATGGGTAAGGAAATAAGACAGGCTCCTTAATTCCTCTTGGGTTCCCAGCCGGTATATAAGGTAAGCTTCTTGTGGGCTGCCTAGTCGGTACGAAATCTGGGGTTACATACACAACCCTTCGTCGTGATTGACCTGTACCTTATAAGTGGAGGGAGGAGGGGTGCTCCTTCTCATTGATTGGCTCACACAGTGGGTGAACATTTGTTCAGCGGCTGGCTCTGGTTGAGGTGCAGTGGCGCCGTTGTCCTCGTCTGAGTGGACGAGGGGAGGGGTATCCTGTAATTGTACCCCTAACCAGGGACAGGCAAAACCCAGGGGACCTTCCCCACGAGCGATCGCCTCTACAATCGGGTGCGGCCTACCGAGTAGCTTACTTAGAGGTGGGAATAAAGGCGTAGTTAGGTGTGAGGGGTAGAGCGTATTAACATCACTACGGCATTTTCAGCAGGAGTTAAAAATAACTATCTCGCATACTGTGGCCTGTAGGGCTCTCTTTAGTTTTTTCTGTGCACCTGCCCGTCAATAGTATGGCATTTAGTCACAGAGGATAAGCCGGCACTGGACATCCTTAGCGTGTACTTCTAGGTACTCAGACTTGTGAGGTGCAGTAACTCACTGTGTTCCTTTCGTCTGGCCTTTGCAAGAGGTGGACAGGACTTTGAGCAGCATGTGTCACTTCCTTGCTGAGATACCTGGGTGGGATATCCACAGGAGGTTGATAAGGCAGAAGTGGATCCAGCCCCAATCCGGCCACATGGCGGAGTATGGATCACATGTTCTTGTTGATTCTCGTGGTGAATGGAGTACCTAGTGATTTTTGGTGCAGTCGAAGGTCTACCAGTTGGCAGAGCTCGGTTTGCCTCTTAATGGTGTGTGTATCTACCTTGGTGGTTATGCGTATGCCTGCTTTTCCTCTGAGGTGTAAATTTATGTTTATCAAAAGTTTAAAAGGGTTATGCAATTACACTCAAAGAGAAATTTAATTCATGAGAAAATACGATACAAATACATCTATTGACGTGTCGATATTACATTTTCTCAATAATTAATATCAGTTTCAATACAAAAACATTCTCGTAATTTTCTATACCATTACTTTTCTCGATACCAAATTTAAATGGTCATGAACACAAAACAACTTGGACAAAAAAATTGCTCATTTTAGTAGTGTTGGTGACGCACACTGGAACTATATAAAACCCCACATTAGACTTTAAACAAATGGCAGACGGCCTGTAACTCAAATATCCTTAACCAATGATAAACCAACACTGTTTTCTTCAACTGTTATGCAGCTGCAATAATTATGCTATAAAACACTGTGTGCAAATGCATACTTTTGGACATTTTGTAGTTTTGTACTTGATGAAAATATGTGCATGGTAAATACCATTAGCACATTGTAAAAATTTTATACTTTCCGATATTCTTATGCTATACTTGATACTATAAAGTATTGAGGGTATCGAGGTACCACAGCATCGAGGATCCCATCCCTTGTAATGACCGTATTTGGAAAACAGGGTGAGTCCACATTAAATCCTATAATTTTATTGTGTGTAATGGAAATTAATCCTAATCTTAAATCCAGGCGAAGGAGACCTGGGCAGAAGTGAGATGTGTATTACGTTGGGTGAATTTAAACTGGCAATGTAAAATCCAATTGCTAACGCATTTGACAGTTCCTACCTAACTCTCTGTGGTGTTCATAAGGAACCTTAGAAAATGAACTACCAGATGTAGCCACACCCTCCCGTGGGCTGTAGAGGTCCAGCAGGGACTTTGATGTGACCGTCTACCAAGAGAGTTCTGGTGGTTACCTGGAGGTGGGTGGTAGATGAGCGACGTCTTCAGGAGCCCCTGGTATGATGGAGTCTCTCAGAAGCTGCAGGATCTGCGGTGGCTGCAGATGAAGGTGCAGGTATACAAAGATGATGTCGACCCTGATAGTTTTTTTTTGCTTCACAGATGGATGTTTCATGAATGATGGGAAAGTTGTAGATGAATGTCATCTTGAGGTTTTGATCACAGAACTTGAAGTTTTTGAAAATTGTGATTACAGTTTTATGCCAACAGCAACAGCAGTGTCTCTGGTCTTAAAAGACATAAGGGTATAGTTGCTTTCAATGATAGGACAGCAGAGGAGAAATTCTGTGAGCCTACTGCATATCCACGAGGAGGCTTCTGTAGCATTAGCTCTGGATAACAGATGACCTTTTTATCAAGAAATAAGACAAGAAAGCAGACATTCTGTCAGCAAATTGTATTTTTGCATGAAAATTATTAATGCTCTAAAATTTGTGGTTAAGCAAATAAGTAGGGCATTTCTTCCGTAAAGGTATTTATGTCATATTTGAAGTAAGTTATGCCAAATGACACAAATTAATTACACATTACACTCGGATTGCACTATTTATATTTTTTCCAATTTCTCCACAATACAAAATACTTTATTCTCAGTTACAAACAGTATCAAAAGTAACTCTAAGCTCCACTAAAATTAAAAAATTACAGCAACAGGCGTAAGAATTTAAACTAAAGAGTCACCACAAACATAACACATACATTCAAAAGGTACAGAAACAAGCCAACACCAATAATTAGCGCCATATGCAAATCACGTCATATTCAACCTGAATGCACAAGAAGCATATTCTTTAATTACCATCGCTGTCATATGACTTAATCCATAACAAATATTTAATAATTAATGTGCACTGCTGTTTCAAAAACTACAATACACTTTAACGGCTCTGGTAATACATAGAATTAATCGCCTGGACTTAAAACCATGGAGGTTGGCCTTCATCTTCTCAGTAAGTTACTTTATGACTACCATTAAATAACACAGCAACATTCATCTCACTCGACAAACTATTCTGCGGTGTGAGTTCTTAAACGTAATATGTAATACTGAAGTGTGATACAATCTTTATATTACACACAGCAGTAAATTTCTGACATGTGAATTAATATTGGTTGGCCTTGACAAATTATTAATACTGGAATTATTATAATAGTTTCTTTAAAAAAAAAATCAATATCGCACAAACACATGCGATGGTCGGTACCCAAAGGGGGACCAGTAAAGTGTACCTCATCATAAAACTACAGATTAAATTTTTAAATAAAAATAGGGGTGGGAAATTCAATTTTTAGATTACCTCGATTTTTTTTTGCTTTAATCAACATAATCGAGAATCGAGAGGAAGCATGAATTTATTAATTTTCTATTATTTTGATTATTATTACAAAACATAAGTTTTTTAATAATCAGGCCAGTGCAAATATTCGGATACTGTTTTGAATAATTAAATATTCGTATTCGATTTGATGTAGAATATAAATACTTAGAATTTTAGATTTTTTCGAAGTGTGAATGTTGATATTCAGAAACAGTAGTTTCGGATGCAAAAGAACATCACGTGCGGTATTTACCAAAAGGAAGACAGGGTTTTTTTTTTTTTACAGAAAAGGAATATAAAAAATGAGAGTTCTACAATTCGGGAATCGTCATCAATTCAAAACCTAGGTGATTTTGACGAAGGTTTTTCATGCTTAAATACCATGTGCCCTATGGTGGTATGTATTTTGTAGTGCTGAGACTGTACCTGTCAACTTTGACAAGGGTCCCCTTATCTGCTGATGGCGCAAGTCACAAATAGGTATATAACACCCACAAAGTTTTGCAGTGTAAGAAAAATGCTGCTACCATACAGCCATGTTAGATACACCAGTAGTAGGAAAATGTATGTGTGGGCACAAGGGCATCGGACATCGTAGCTGCCCCACCGCCATCTTGTTATGTCACTCCGCCATATTGGATGACATTGACCTAGACCCAGGTGACCTCTGACCCCCCAAAAACCAAAAAATTATTTTAAAAATCGTTTTAAAAAAAATTTTAATCAATTTAAAAATGTATAAAAAATCCTAACATTTTATGTAAAAATTTTCTTAATTTAAAAGTTGTTATCCCTGATAACCTTTTTTTTCCCTCGAAATTTCTCTTTTCCCTAAAAATTTCCCTTGGAAAATTTTTATTTTAAAAATCGTTTTAAAAAATTTACATAAACTTACATTTCGGGAGGTCTCCCCCCTCCCCCCCCCCCCCCCCAACAACACCAATTACTCACATTTGATTTAATCCAGCAGATGACTGACTCCCGCACCTCCACTCCCCTCACATATACTCATTCCGCCATCTTGATTTTTCATTCGTCATTTGATTACATGCTACTGGAGGCAACAATCTTTGTTTTGATGCTATTGGAGGCAGCCATCTTGGTGTATATGATACTGGAGGTGGTCATATTTGTTTTTTTTCGTACATCATTTGTTTATATGTATTTATATTACTAGAGGCTACGTGGTGAGAGGCAGCCATCTTGCTAGTTTGCAGTCCTCCATATTTTTACTGTCATTTGTTTTATAGTTTGTGTCACCTTTTGTGTGAGAACCCATTTATGCCACCGAATGATGACATTGACTATTACTGCAAAGTACTTAAATTTATTTTTTTTATTGTTATTTATAATCAGGAAACGTTTTTGTTTGAAATAAAACATAGCATATCTTTTTTTACATAAAATTTATTGTACATGTGATAAAATATTCAGGTTTATTAATCTTCTTCGACGTTCACCGCTCGATGTCTGCCTCGGTGACCCAAAAATTGTAGCAGGCAGGGAAACCCCACCATTTGATGTAGGCCCTTCCATTACGTCGTTTCAGCACCTTTTCCACCAAATACACGTCTGGAAACTTCGTCGGCCGGATCTTCTAGGTGTAGAAACCACTATGGATGGGTACGTTGTTCAGATCTTCGAGATAGTAGGTCCTCGGAGCATAGTTACGTATACGTCGCACACAAAACAGTTCAGGGCTCCCATTCGCTGTGAACCCTTTCTCAAAGACACCTTTCTGTTTGGAGATGCACACCAGGTCACCGATCTTGGCTTTAGGCTTGTGTAGGCCCTTCCTCTTCGGAATAGCATGCACAATCCGAACCAGGGATTCGTCCTTGATATCTTTGGGCTTCATGCAAGTGGTCGAGTGCACTGTAGAATTATACTCGCGCACAAGTTTCGGCAGTAGCTCAAGCCACTTGTAGCTACCGTTTGCTGTGAAATGTTTCCACATCTTGCCCTCCAGAGTGCTGTTGAACCGTGTGACAATTGAAGCTTTGAGATTACTGTATGTGGAATAATGATTTATGTTATGTTTCTTCACCAGGGCCTTGAACTTTGCATTGTAAAATTCCTTGTCCTGGTTGATTTGCAAAATCTCCAGGATGTGTCCTTCGAACAACACATCTGTGATGGCCTTGGTGACATCACGTACATTCCTTGACTTGACTGGCCTGGCCCAGGCAAATTTGCTATAGGCGTCGATGACTGACAACATGTATTTGTAGCCTTTGCTGACGTGAGCATACTGTATCATCTCAATGAGGTCAGCTTGAAACAGATCGTTCATCCCACAAATCATGTCCTTGAGACAGCGGTAGTTGCGCCTAGCAGATGCATGCAGTTCATTGGTGATACCCAATTGATTCATCATATGTAGCCCGCCTCCTGAAGTTCTTGTATGATTGAAACTATCTCGTTGATGTGGTAGTAATTTCCAACACTTTGCGAAATAAGCAGTAGCTGCAGCCTATCAACAAGTTTGTTTGGATAGTCCCAGAATACGTAATCAATGTTCTTGCTGTCGTCTATTTTATTCAGACCTTCACCGCTTTTCAGTGCGAGACCACTGAAGAGGTCTGCGTGAATGTCGATTTTTTCATGATGTTCATCCTGACATACACCGGTCTCAAGATCATTGTCTTGGTAAAGTGCGTGCGTGAGCTCGAGCAAAGTCTTGTAGTCCAGCAGGTCAGATTCTGTAAACTCCCTGGGCTCCTTGTGAAATAAAAGTTTGTATAGTCCGGGGGTTCCATGTACCATTTAATTGCTAACTCGGATGCTCCCACCTGGTAGAAACTCCATTTCATCAACACCGAAGAACCATTTATCATTATGCCTGGTGACACCATATATCGTATCATTATTATGAGATGTGTACGATTGTAGGTACTGTTGAGCCAAAGTATTAGATTTTAGGGGTCTCTTCCGTAATTTATTCTTCTGTGGCAAATTCGCATCCAATCCATTGTCCTGATCTGACAGTACTTCATCATGCTTTCGCTTCTGCAAAGGCTTAGCGGTATTATCGCTTTTGGACTTTACATCTACAGGTGCTCCATGGCTCTCCCTGAGTACATCGAGACTATGAGTAATAGGCTTAGAAATTTCTTCATTTATACGGTCACGTGAAATTTTGGCTCTCTTGGCGAGCAGATACAATGTGCGGACAGACTGAATCACTCGATGTAGTTTGCTAGCAATGTCCGCCATCATACTGAAAAAAAATTCTCACTGTCACTCTCTTTTATAGGTTTAGTTGCGAGTCTCCACCAACATTCTTTCGATCTTGCTTAGACTTTGCAGTAATTTTGAATATGTTTTCATGGCAAGGTGGGAAATCGAGTTATTGAACGTATGTGTCATATATCCTTCCGGGTTTTTCAGATTCTCCTCATTTTGTGCAGATGCTACATTCAATCTGTCAATAATTTGCCTTTGAACACTCGTCTCGTGCTCGTCCATGGTCTCCATATCGCGGACGATCTCCGTTTTCACATGCCCCATCTTCGCTTCGAGCTTGAACAAGTAATTTCAAAAGAATGCGTTTCGTTTAGCCAACATTCTGGACAGTTCCGAGATGATGTCATTGCCAGTTTCGAGGACAAAATATTTAGTAGCAGTACCTCCAGGTCGTTCGGGTTTGCCAATGTTTCGAATTATTCTTCTACCACCATCACAAGTTCCATCATCCTCTGGTACGAGACAACCACCATCATTTTCTTTATGATGGCATATCTTGAGGCTACTCTGCCCAAATTTAGATATGCTGTAACTCATTCTCGACGGCTGGCGATGGACTGATTGAACCTGCGCTTGTACCTCCGATTATGTAGGGGCCAGTCCTTTACGATCGTCAAAAATCCGTAGTGTCTTTCCAGCACAAAGCACACATACATTTGAAATCTGATAGCGTCGTGTCCATATTTACATGATCGTTTTAAACGTGATGTAAATTAGTGTTGTCCATGCGAAGCAACACCAACACATTAGCATTATCATGAAGCATCTGTTTGGGTATGCGCGAATAAGTCTGGCTGAGGTATACGCAGTCCATGCATGCATGCCGCCCCATGCTAAAGTATTCTTGAATGCAAGTTTGTTTCTCGCAAGCAATGTCATCGAAGACAAATATAGAGTTTCGCAGTGATTCGTTCGGAGGTATGACTGCTTCGTTATTGTTGCATGGGAAATAACCTATGTCTTCCATGGCCTGCAGTACTCGTGCCAATCGCCAGTATTTCGATTGCTGGAGTGATTTGGAGTATAGGTAAATGTTCTCGAACCAGAGACTGTTATCTTCTTTCAGCAGGCTCAGTAGGACACATGTCTTGCCGCAACCTGATGGCCCTGCGATGAAGCACCTCACTGTATTCGGAAATAGAATTCCATGGAATGGTTCGTGGGCGATAGCTTCATCTTCAGCATGGATGTGTATGGGTAGAGTAAGATCTTTTTTAATGATCTGTATACTGTTTATGTCTGCTTGGTTTAAATCATACGTGGGGGAGGGAGGTGGAGAAGGTAGCATATACAAGCCTCTTGATGACATAAAGCACATTTTAGAATGTCTCTTCAAGTTATCGTGCCGAGTAAACTATCTCTGGCAGAAATCGCACTGAAATGTCATATTGCAATATGTGTATGTCGATACTGTTTCAAGTCTAGAATGATACTGAAACAAAATGTATAAAAGGGTCGTATTTATACTTTTCTCGCTCAGTTCACCACACTGTCTTGAAGAGGTAAAGAAGGTATCATATACAAGCCTCTTGATGACATAAAGCACATTTTAGAATGTCTCTTCAAGTTATCATACCTAGTAAACTATCTCTGGCAGAAATCGCACTGAAATGTCACATCGCAATATGTGTATGTCAGTACTGTTCCAAGTTTAGAATGATACTGAAACAAAATGTATAAATGGGCCGTATTTATACTTTTCTCGCTCAGTTCACCACACTGTCTTAAAGAGGTAAGACCATAGCTAGAACCGGAGTTGTCGATACGCTAATCCACAATCTACCATTCGAGCTGCACATTCAGAGATACAGGTTCTGTGGGCCAGGAACCAAGCTAGCTAAAAGGTTGTCACGCAACGAGAATAAATGCCCTGGACGAGGCTTGCAAACAGCACGACATTGCCTATTCCCAGCCAGACACTGGGCAGACAAGATACTTGCACAGAAGGCGGGCGAAATAAGAAAATCATCAGATGCCGGGCTCAGAGAAAAAATAGCAGCATGGGATGTTTCCAACTTGATGAATGCCAAAGTGAAGATGTGCATAGGTGATAAGAGCAAATGAATGCCACAAGTGAAAAGAAAAGCTGCCAAGTCTAAGAAAATAACTACTGTTGGATTTTTTCGCACTCGCAGCCCTTGGAGGCCTAATCGGAGCAACTAGTGGTATCACTCGAGCCGTCAACACAGCATCGAACAAACAAAGCAGTTGACAAAGGTCCAAAGACACAATGCAAGTATGGAAGCTATTGCCATGGGTAAAAAAACCGGCAAGGCCTCTACCTAAGACCATACATACCCAGTAGGAGGCGGAAGTGTGCAAAAAGCGACACAGCAGAAAGATATCTCTACCGAAACGAGCACTCACGAATGTGGATTTGGAACTGTTTGCACACTAATTGAAAATACCTCATTTTCGCGGAGTGTTTATGAGAGATGGTTTGCCTGCTAAACCCAAGAGAGAATAATGTGCTGTAATTAGTCTGGATATGACAGCAGGGCCTGGCACACACTGGGTAGCCTACGCAAAAAAGGGTAAACACACAGACTATTATGATAGTTTTGGGAATTTGCGTCCTCCGCCCGAATTGCGTGAGTACCTGAAAAATTGTAATGTAACTTACAATTACGAAATGGAGCAACTGCCTAACACATGGAACTGTGGACATTTGTGCCTTCACTTCCTGGTTCGCTCGTACAAGTAATTGTATACATAGGCTATACACCTCAAGGAAACCATCAGTCATATTTATAACGCTTACGTTGACGGGTCATAGTTCCGAGGTGCATGCTGTAAATTTTCCACCACTCGACCTGGAGGGGGAATGGAGCATAGGCCTTGTCGATTGTCAAACTTACAATGCAACACTGAACATTGGTGAAAAAAACTGCAAGCTATACCTCGTAAAAAGTGGTAATGTTTCCCATGAAGTTTCGCTGGCCGTTGGCTCTTATGAAATAGATGACATTGCAATGTACATTGAAGATTCGCTGCCCCCAAACACTGAATTCAAACTGCATGGGAATCCCAATACTCTGAATAAATCAACGTATGCCTCATTTGAGAAGATGGGTATAAGATTTACGCCTACCAGAAGCTATGAAGGAATGTGTCGTGCTAGAAAGATTATCCTCTGCAGTCTCGGCTACGAGGTTGATCGCCATGGAAAATTTCCTAAATTACAAAGAACCAGCCATTTTCGAAGACAGCATAATGGTGGTGGAACTTCTTGCGTACCAGCCGTTCCTGATTGGGCCGTACACACTACCATTAGAGGTGCGGATACCATTCCAACACCAAGATATCTGCACTCTTCCTTGCGAGTCTTTCATGCGAATCAGGGGGACTCTGACAAAAGAAGATGGGACCAATCCAGCATCGACGAAAATAATTAGCAATGGAATTCTTCACCTGATCGATCGTATCGCCTACTTTCTCAACGGTCCCGAGGTGGATCAGTCGTGAGATGTGGGCATAACCTCAACAATAAAAAATTGCGTTTCGCTGATGCCGAATGAGCTGCCTGCAGGCAAGATGGCAGGCTGGGGAATCGGAAGATGGCTACAGTCTTCCCATTTATGCTGAATGAAGGTTCAAAGTATGTGTTCTGCTCTCCATGCTATTGGGATTTGCCGAAGACTACAAACAAATTATCTTCAATTCAAAGCAGGAGCTGGTGTTATTGCTCACCGATACCATAGTGGGTACTGGAGAAAACCTGGAGGCAGTGGACCTGAACCTACAATCTATCAAATGGATGCTGCAGAATGTGGAAGATGGTAAAAACATTGATGTGGATTTCAGGTCGTAGAGTCTGGATACATACCCCGGATTGCCATCAAGTCAGCGCATTAACTGGATGGTGAAGACCAGCTTTGCCTCTGAGAAACCGAGGTACATCATTGTTGGGCTACAGACCGGAAGACAGCACAATGTAAAAGTGAACCATTTGGAGTTCGACACATGCCAAATAGAAAATGTCAAAATATTTTTGAATAGCAAAAGCTACCCATACGTAAACATGAACACAAACTTTGTAAATGGTCAGAACCTGCTGGCATATCGGATGTACGCTCAATTCCAAACTGCATACTATGGATGCACCCAAACCCCTTGATATTGAGCCCTGATACGTTGAAGAGTTTGGCCCCACTCATGGTATTCGATTTGAGTAAACAGGACGAGCATATTACCTCCAATGTGATCGACTGCAGGATTGAATTCACTACTCATGGAAATATTCCTGCCAACACATACACATTTTGCCTGATACTTCACGACCGGCTTGCATCTTACAATTGCCGAGACAGAACTGTCAAAATACTGTCATGAGCGCAGCTGACTGTTCGCACACCGTAACAGTTTACTCGTCTGCAAGCATCGCCAGCTTCAAGTAGTGGGATTTCCCTGCCCGCTACAATTCGTGGGTTGTCGAGGCGGACATCAAGCGGTGAATGTCGAAGAAGATTAATAAACCTGTATATTTTATTATGTGTACAATAAATTGTATGTAAAAGAAGATATGGTGTGTTTTATTTCAAACAAAAGCCTTTCCCACTTTATATATAAGAATAAAAAATAATAAATAAATTTTAGTACTTTGAAGGAATGGTCAATGTTACCATTCGGTACAGGCCTATATCGGGTTGTTGCACAAAGGTGAGACACAAACTATAAAACAACTGACAATTAGAAAAAATGTGGAGAACTGCACCTAGTAAGATGGCTGCCTCCCAACATGGCAACAAATTATTTTCGAAAAAACAAATTTGGCCACCTCCAATAGCATGTAAATAAATGATGAATGAAAAAATCTAAATGTGGGAATGAGTATATGTGAGGGGAGTGGATGTGAGGGAGTCGGTCATCTGCTGGTTTCAAACAGATGTGAGTAATTGGTTGTTCCAGGGGAGACCTCTGGAAATGTTGTCTTTTAATTAAAATTTTGAAAACAATGTTTCAAATAAAAATTTATTTATAGAGTAATTTGTAGGGTAAAAAGGGAAATTTCGAGGGGAAAATGGGTACCGGGGTTAGCAACTTTTTAGTAAAGAAATTTTTTAAACTATTTATTGGGGTAAATGGCCGCCGGGGTTGACTTTTTAATTAAGAATAATCGAAGGATAATCGAATTTACACGTTTTTACTATTAATGGAACAGTGATATATTGACTCCGAAAATTGTAATAAAACAAAGTATCTATTATACATTTCAAAGCAAACACAAATAATTCACTGTATGTGCAGGATTTAAAGTACACAATGCTTTAACTGATATTTATGTTGCACAGAGTGTAGATAATTGACGGTGCATCAAGTATACACAGCCTGTGCCAGTGCCGGCGGCAGCGGCCAGCGCATTGAGCAGGCAACATAGATAAGCGGTGCATAGTTGTGTGTGTCACTTTCTCAACGTGCATCACTCAGACGGGTCCTTGGCAGAGTTAGTTGAAAGTTTAGAATGCACTGCAATAAAGACTATAATGGGACTTTAAAAGAGGCAGCTTGGCATTTAATCAATACCGTACAATCTCTATTACTAGAAGCTTATTTAAATTTCACTAACTTACACACAAAAGTTTAAAACTTGGGAAATGTTACATTTTTTGTAAACATTTAAACACTTTATATGAAAAAGTGTAAGAGAAGTTAAACCCTGCCTTTATTGAAAAAGTCTTCAGTTTTTTCTTTTTCTTTGGCACCGGGACAGTTTTTGTTGATAACACACCATGCTCAAAATTTTTTTCTAACATTTTTAGGATAGTTTAAGATGCCCTTTTACGATTTGTTGTCCGGGGGGGGGGGGGGGGGGATGTCCGAAATGACAAACTCGTTATTTCGTAAGTTTCACTTTGGACGTTGTCGACAGTCTCTTGCATAGCACTCGCAGCAACATTTTCTTGATTTTTAAAGCATGCCTAGTGTATTTTATGAACAATTATTTGTTTAAAAAAAAAAATATTTGCGCAATTGTTTCGGAGGTAAAAAACCAACGTGGCGCTTTGTCATTTTGCATTTTTGCTAACATTCGCAAGATACAAAATACGAAATACCAAATTACAGAATACGGCACCATTTTTGTATACAAAATTGGGTCATGTCATTTTGTCAACAAAATCTGCCATTTCGGACACAGCCTCCGGGTGGTCGGATGCGCACTTCACAACTAGGGGAAATGGATGACTCACGCAGGCCATGCAGACAGTTTAAATAGATAAACATCAGCTCACGCAGCACAACGATAGACAATGGTACCATTGCTTGTTAAACAACACATGTAACAGCATCACCTTGCCACAGAAGTTACAGTAGACTTTGAGAAAAGTCAAAAAGCCGCACGGATAAGCCAAAAGCTGGTTAAGCGAAGTATGAATAAGCTGGAGCATACTGTAAACTTGTTTCAATAAGGTACTTCCGTACATTGATATAAATATTTAAATTGCAGTATGTAATGTTTTCCCTTATAGTAAAATAATACTGATTGTGAGTGGCCAAGGCTCTGGGTTTGAAGAAGGTTCCTTTGAAAAATTGTTCACTCAAGCAAATTATATCTTGAAACTATATGAATTGTTACCAGTGATATATTCATGTTTAGGTATGATGTATGGTTCATACATCTCTAATTTTACAGGAGGAGAATTCCCCCCTTTATTCAGAAGGTTTGTGGTATTATATAATAGAAACATTTTACATCCCCCCTCCCCCCCCCCCTTCTTGTCAATTTCTAATTTAAGTTGGTACCACTGTTTCTTACTGCTTTAGACATGTCTTCTTTATACCCAAGTCATACACAAAGACTGAATTTCATCAGTCATATTTCGTAGCAAAAATCTTTTAATAAAATCCATTCACTGTATCTCCACATTTTCAAAAACAAACTTTTGGAAAATTCCCCCAGGTTTAACATGTTTGCCTGTGTTTTAAACAAATCATGTACAACAAACATTTAATACCAATATTAATATAAAGTATTCCAATTTTGATTAGAAAAAACTTGTACTTTTTAGTCTCTTAATTAAAATCTTTAGTTCATAATCCATATGAAATAAAAATTGTGATTACAGTGCTGTGTTGCTAATGATTACAGAAATAGCTTATGTAGTTAAACTGAGTTCTGATACACTATTTGTGTGTGTGTGCACAATTGCCACAAGATTGTTGATAATAGCTACAATTATCTCATTTGCCACCACTATAAAGTTGACGTCATTAAATAAATAACATTAGTTTTGTGCTTGAGTTTCCTCATTTTTCATTGTATTGGAAGGTCATTAATTTTAATATTTGTACTGATTAAGGCTGTCCTTTCATTTAAGTAACCTAACCCACATGTATACAGTTCTCATTCCGCAGTTATACAGATACTGCAAAGTGTGTAATGTGTTTGTGAATTAACACAAATTGAACCATTAAGAATACAGACACTGTTAAAAAAATTTTAACTGTCAAAAATTGTGATCATTTATGTATTACACTCTTTGAAATATGCCAGCATTTTTTTTGTACAACAGAAGAATGTAAACAATGCATTTGGCAGTTGAAATATTAGATGTAACATGGTATTGTTTTTGTTTACATTAACAAATGGAAGCTTAAGTTGTTGGTACCTAAAAGTAGAACTTTGGTAGGGCCTCATAAAAGTGTGAACTATAGTGGCTGGACTTTAAGGCAGTACCTTCAGTTTGAGAGTATGGAGTAAGGTTTGGCTGTGCCCATGGTTGGGTCGCTGAGCAAAATTCTCCATCTTCCACTGTCACACTACCATGTTTCAATACTTTGTCTGAATTGTATCCTCATTCCTGCACTCCATTTGCTAGCTGTTATAACAATATTTTTCGTGGCATTCCTCGAGACCTCCTCTCTCGGGTTTTCTTTTTCTATCCAACTGTTTTCTTCCATTATTTTTACTTGTCAGTGTCACGTCATACATAGTGTTACTTCATAATTAGTATCAGTTATTTTATTTAAATCCTATACTACCCACTCTTCCTCTTAACAACTACATTCTTTATATTATCTGTTTTAGTCACTGTTAGAATACTTCTTCTGGTCTTCAATCCTGCACTACGTCTCTTGATATTCCTTCTGTTTAACAGTTACATACTGTATCTGCATTTAAAGTTATTTTATATCCGTTATAGAACTAGGTTCTACACTTCTGTATCACTTCTTTGATCTTGTCTATGCCCATATTACTCTAATAGGGCCAGTCTCTTAGATTCCCTTGTGTGAATTTTTTCGTAGTGGTCACATGTTTGTCTGTAGTCGAATATATATATATATATATATATGTGTGTGTGTGTGTGCGCGCGCACGCGCATGCTGTTTTTTTTTTTTTTTTTTTTTTTTTTTTTTTTTTTTTTTTTTTTTTTTTTTTTTTTTTTTTTTTGTAAGAATTAGCAAATTTGTAAAATATTTACACTTATAATAATTTCGCAGTTTCACTTGACTTAAACATGAATATAGTGATATGGCCCATGACAAACGTTAATTTTACATATGGTGGTAGAATACACAACGTGCATACAAGTAGATATTAAGCAGGACTTTCAAAAGTGCTCAATTTACAGTGAACAACCTATAACAGCATTCTTACATGTTATAGGTTGTGTTTCCATGTTGCACTCCAGCTCGAGTGGTCTCAAGTCAGCTGTTGCTAAAACAGTCTTATGTTTGTTTGTACTGAGACAGATGGTTTTTGTGGCAGTTTTGATGTAGAATGCCATTTATGAAACATATTTCACCTTAGTTGTGGTCTGGCTGATCTGGGGATAGTGAATTCTGCTGTCAAATTGACTTTTTGAACAGAACCAGGCACTTGGGAATTTCGTTAACCCCAAATATTGTAATTAATGTACAGTAGTTGATCCATGAAGTGTAGCATTTGTTCTTTCTGCAGACAAGATTACATTTTACACTTTAAGTTAAAAATTATCAGAATATAAATTTTATTTCAAAATATTAATAGAATTCAGGTATATCTTAAACTGGCAAAAAAAATGTTATAACACTATTCCGTAATATGGTCATATGATTTTAGTGGTGGTGTTGTGTTTTTAGTAGCATAGATCTATGATCAGTGAAACACATTTTCTAAGAAGTGCAATCCTAAGTCTCTCCACATTTCATAGAAGTATGATTTTTTTCGAAAACAGACTATCTACACTTAATTAATTTCTTTTATACTGTACTTTTTTTAGCTTAATAGTCTTGAGTATTTAAAATTCCTGGTGCTTATGTATATTACATATTATTCCATACCAGGAGTGACCACACACAGAAACAATTATGTAATATTCAAGATGTGAAGTTTTTGTAATTGTAATAACAAAATGCCACATATTTAATAAGCATTTCATAAAGATGGGTACACATGTATGTACAGAGGTCTGTCTTGTAACCACATACCTCATCAATGTTAAAACGGGTTAGGATTATGCCACAAAAAATACATTTCTCAGCCCGCACTGAAGTTCGTAACCTGCAACCTACCAGAGTTCCACTAACTCAGAGTGCAGTACACAATAAATATGGAAGAATCTGTAGCAGTCTGTATCTATTGGCATTATGCTTTGAAAAGGAAACAGAAACAGAGGTGATTGTGGCAACCCAATGATACACACGTACAAATGAGTATGGTGCTTCAAACTTGTTGGATGACATGAAGTTTAAAAAGATAGTAGACTATACAAGAATTTTTCCACAATGTCACTTACAGACTTTGAATACTTAATTAATTTAGTAATGCCTAAGCTAACAGAAAAGGACTCCAAGCAGTCAGTAAGTGTTACTATTCTGGAGCGCATCCAGATTATAGAACATATCTGCACTGTATGGTACCTGCAAACTCTTGAAAACAAAACATGAACTTAGTAAATCTTGTCAATTGGTACACTTCCATTTTTCATGCTGTTCATAACTTTATCTTTCTCCCTTCAAAGTGAAGACTAGTGCAGTGATTTTCTTATGGCTCTCCTTGGCTATCATATGCAGTTCAATCACTAATTCATCCCAAACATCATTCTATATGATTTGGTAAAAATATCTGTGATGATTGGGATTTCACAACAATTCTTTACCTGTATACAATTTAATAAATTGTAGCATATTTTCTTATATCCACTTCATGTTCATTACTCTTAGACAAATGAATTTTAAGTACTGTATCAGGTTTCTTCTGTGCACATCTACACCTACTGGATTTGACCCTTTGATTTTATGGGGTAAAACTGACAAGCAATGCAATGCTGATTGCCCTGGTTCGTATCGTCTAAGTTATATTCTGAGGTTACTTATGCAAGTTATGCAGTACTGTCGAGATAGAAATGCAACACATTTACAGTAGGAGGTTTGTTTGCAAGTCTGGACACATCTTACTAACCATTCTGAATTTTTTCAGCAGAATACCATTCCACGATAACACTTCAAACCCCAAAACCATAATGCATACTGAACACAAAGTTTTTTTGTGTCTCGTACTGTACCCATTATGAAGTTATTCCCAATCATCAGTTAGTAATCAATAGTTTCTACCATGTTGTGTTACTTTTCCCTATACTTTTTATTCCTAATGGAGTCTTGTAATTCTTAAAGTTTCAGACAACATAGAATTCAGTTAAATTGCTATAAATACTAAAGCCACCACATCATTTGAAAGTACGGAAAAAACAAAACGTGTCACGCAGCTAGAAACTTCTAAATAACTTGTAGTGTAATGTAACAATTACTTATAAAGTAACTATGATAATTCTGTGGTGTGTTCACATTTAGCCCCCTTTCTAGGCCATGAGAAATTAACTTTTGTCAAGCCCTCAGTAGTAAGAAAATATGCTAATATTGAAACATACCTTTTCATTAAGCTTGTGTTATTCACCCACTATAAAATATGGAGCTGAAAATAACTGTTTTGAGAAATAAATTCATCTCCAACAAGCATGGCTGAAGTAGTGTCTCAAGAGATGATTTTGAATAATGCCCTTTGACGAAATTTTTTATGACTGTATCCATACTACTTAAAAGAAAATTAGAAACATTTTTTCATTTTACTATAATAGTGAAATAGTTGATTTTTTTTTTACATAACAATGTTTTTATCATCGCATGTTATGCCTTTTCTTATAAACACAATAAATTTAGGTTATTGTGGCCACGTGTACACAAGAGTGTTTTGTAATATACAAAAGAGCTTTTCATTTATAAATGAAAACCACAGACAAGTTCCACAGTCACTGCTGCAAACAAATAATTGGAGGCCACAGGTTAAACCATTACTCCAATAGGAAATTTCATTTCTGAAGGAAGGTTAATTTTGATGTTGATAGAGATTTTTTTTTTTACATTGAAACAAATATACTCGGTAAAAAGAGAATACTGTATTGTACTTTTGTAAGCAAATCATTACGTGCTTCTCTCCAAAGGCCCAAGTTCGATTAATTGGTTTCAAATAGCTTCTCAGTCTCATCTGTATTTCTATTATTTTCTGCAAAAATTATGACATTTGTTCAAAGAAATAAAATAATGCAGAAGTGTTTCTGTTGCTATTTTGTTTTAATCCCATTGTTTAATGAATACGGCATTACTTATGTGTATACAATCATTTGAAATTTTAATCACAGCCGTAGTTTTTGTATTGAAAATTGAATCGCAGTGTGAATGACTGCAATTTATTTTACAGTATCATTGACTGCAATTTAAGAAGAATATTTCAACTGTAATTCAAATTTTTGTGCTATATAATTTACGGATTGCTGTAAAATCTTTTCAACAAGCCGTATAGCACATGAAATTTTACGAAAATGCAATCGATGGCCACACTGTTTCACCAGAATGTAGTTGCTGCATGATCCTCCAGATAGCTGCACTGTTACTCAAACATGCAGTTGCTATGCCTGCTGCTAGATGGCTGTACTGTTCATTACAGGTAATGATATATCATAGGTATATATTACAGGTAATAGATCCTGTTTTTGCAAAGACACATCTGCCTGATGGGTTATTACAGATCATCACTGTAAAATGCATTCCAATTCCTTAAAATTTTGCATCATAAAATCCTTTACATTCTTTATCACACAAAGTAAATTAATTAGAACAAGTTACTAACAGATAATAAACATCACATGTCTCAAAGTCTTAATGTTACCTTCATATTCAATTTGAATTGTTTACATGGTTCTTTAGTAGAAAATGACACTGAAATACAACATTACATTCTCGTTTAGTTTTTGTTTACATGGTTCATTAGTGGAACTATTAATTTAATAAATATGCAACATGTAAAAGAGGATACAAGGTCTGGTTAGAATACAAGAGAGTTACTGTCTTTCAGGTTAGATCAGTGCCACATTTAACTCAAGGGGTCTCAGACCTGTCCCAACACATTAATAAATATTAGTATCATTAAAGCATGCTTATCGTAAAGGGAGCAAAATCAATCTTACACATATTACAAAAGTTCACACTTCATCATTATAATCATCATATACAAATTTAAATTATGTTTTGATGGGTTTCGAAAATTAATCTGCAACATACTTTAACACTTTTCAAAATCAAACTGCAATCTACATCCACACATAAGCAACATTTCCTGAGAATGACCACACAATACCCTTAAAAAATATGCTTTTGCAAAATTTTACTTCATTAATACATAAAATTTAATGTGCTGCTGATTCTAGCACAAAAACAAATTATAATACAAAAGCATTTTCAATTATTACAACATTAGAAAACACAATGCCATTCACAAAATCCTCCCCATGTGAGATGCACACATACATCCAGTTTAGAAATTGGATTGCTATCCCACAAAACATCATTATTCAATTTCTTAAACAAATACATATAGCTTACACAAGTTCTTACTGCATCATTAAACTATCACTTTTATTTAATCCTTAATAAAATTTAATTGTAATCTCTCTCAAAGTAGAAAAATTCAAATTATAAATTCATTATGATAACAAATTAATTTGCTGCACTTTTTAAATGCTCAATATACTGTATTACCTTCAAGTAAATGTTATGATGGCAAATAGTCATTAGGCCTACCAATTAAATTTCATTTATGGAAATACTTTAACAAACTAAATTTATCAAATATATCATAATAGGCTTAACTAGCCTTAACAAATTCAATTTCAACAAGATACTAGATCAGATTTGTATGTGTTTTTGAAATGCAGTTACAAAAGCAAATACATTATAAAATTACATATGAGTAAACACTAGGCCTAATAGAATTTTGACAAACTCATAAGATTTATTACATATTTTAGTATGCTCTTGCATGAAAATTACAATAACATGTATTTAGTTTATACTTTCATATGTTTTACCATTTAATATACAATTAGGATAATTTTTGCTCGTTTTTATACACTAGGTTTAACTTAAACATCAGGTTAGATCATTCACCATTTCATGTTGTTCTTAAACTCCACGGCCGCAATGAGACATGCCAGTTGGCATTGCGTACTTTGTATACATTGCACCCTACTACTGCTTCAATCCTATATGGCCCTTCAAAAAGTTAAAAAAAATTTTGTATCTGCTTATTTATCAATGATAAGAAATGGTATGTGGCCACAAGTACTTCATCACCTTCTTTAAACACTATAGGTTGGATGTTCTTATCCCACTTTTTCCCATCGATTCTTGGCTTTCAACTCCAGCCTTTGCGAGGCTGCAGTCCTCATATTCTCTACATTTCCAGGCTCACTTTTTGGAAAACTTACAAAATTTTGTAACGCAGTATTGGGTTTACCCATATTCGTAAGTTCTATGGGGGTAGCACCTGAGCCCTCATGCCAGCAGTCGTTTATCAATTGTTCTACATCACTGACTATCACAGTCCATTGGCTATGGTGTTCATTACAGTATGTTCAAAACAATCTTCCTAATTCTCTCATAACCCTCTCAACTGGATTTGTGGCTGTATGGTACACTGCAGTATATTTCAATTCAATTCCCAAAATGGATGTTAAAAGAGTTTCCACTTATCACTGGGGAATTATGGCCCATTGGCTGAAATAATTTTCCTTGGCTAACCAATCTCTAGTACATAACAATCCATTACTTTATCAGTGATTGCTTGAGCTGTAGCCTTCTTGATTGGATATAGTTTCACAAATTTAGCAAACATATCAAGAATTACAAAGCTACTCTACCCCCTTTCTACCATTTGGCAGAGGGCAAAACAAATCTACACAAACTATTTCCAATGGCTAAATAGTCCTATTGGGTGCCTTTGTCTGTGCACATATTAAACAAGGCCCTATTACCTTGGCTACCGTTCGATACACGTCCCTAAATACACAACAATTCTGCACATACTTTACTGTTTTGGTAACACCATAATGCCCACATTCACTATGCCTGTATTCTCTGATTTCTTTACCAGGTTGATTAGATATACACAGAATCCATTTCTCATGAGTGGTGCCTATATTTTGAAACAAATACCCATTCTTAATCACAAATTTTTCCTTAATGATATTTCTACAATTATTTGTTTCCAATTCCTGGACTATCTTTTGGAGCCAAGAATTCTCCGATAGCTCTGTTTTCAACTGTATTGCAATTTCTCGTAACTCTGTATCTACTTGCTTCATTTGTTCCCTCAAAGACAGAATTTGAAATTCCTTAGCCTGAGCTGCCTGTATCTCTGTCCTACTCCTTGAAAGTGCATCTGCTACTACCTGTGTCTTGCCAGGGACATGTTCAATACTTAAATTGTATTGTTGTAAAGCTAAAATCCTCCTTGTGATCCTACCATGTAGCAGTTTGCAAGTATTCAGATGGTATAAGGCCTTATGATAGGTCAACACAGTTGTATCCCTACCATAGACATATGTACGGAATTTAGAACATGCAAATATGATACCAAGCAATTCCTTTTCTGTGACCATATAATTTATTTCTGCTGTATTTAGTGCCCTACTTGCAAAATTAATAGGGACATTTTCCCATTGATCATTAGTCTGAAATAACATGGCACCTACAGCCTCATCAGAAGCATCACAAGCTATGAAAAATTTCCTATCTAACCTAGGATGGTGTAGCATCATCTCTTTCTCTAATTCTCTTTTTCAGTCCATCTACAGCTTCTTTCTGCTCAGTCTCCCATTCCCAAGCATGTCCCTTTCGTATTTATTTTTCAGAGGTGTACAAATATGACTGAAATTTTGAATATATTTTCTGAAATAGTTGAAAAATCTTACCAATCTCTCTAATTGTTTACTATTGATTGGATATGGGTAGTCTTGAATAGCTTTAACCTTCTGGAATCCACACAAATACCTTGAACACTAACTAAATTACTTAGGAAACTTATCTCCTTTTTTCAGGAATTCTGATTTTTTAAGGTTAGCAGTCATTTGGCCCTGTCTCAATTTTCTAAGTACCAACTGTATGATTTGGCTGTGCTCCTTAAAAGTTCTTGTAGCAATCAGAATATTGTCAACGTAAATGGTAACTCCAAAACTTAAGGCCCTAGAACTACTTTGAGTCCTCTAATAAAATTAGACCAACAGAAACATTTAAACCAAAAGGTAACCTTTTGAAACAGTATGTTTCTCCTTGATGAGAAAAAGCAGTGTAATGTCTTGACTGCTGCGCCAAAGGAATCTGCCAATATGAAGCTACCAAATCAATTTCTGAAAAATATTTACACCCTTCAAATTTCTGTAATAACTCGTCCATTGGTTCTGGTGATTCGCTATCTGGTACAATGATTTTATTTAGCTTCCTTGCATCTAAACATAACCCGACACCCCCCCCCCCCCTCCATGTCCTTTTTGACAACTATTATAGGATTTAAATACTCTGAACTACACCTCTCGATAATGTCTGTTTCTATCATGCTCTGTACTTCTTGTTCTACAGCTGGTCTTAAAGAATTCGCAATTGGATATGGTTTCTATATGAAAGGTTTGTGTTCCTTGATTTCTAGCTGGCATTCATATTTATTATTTAACCCTGGATAATTTGCAAATGCTTCGTGTTCATCTCCTAAAATTTATATTATTCTTTTCCTCACTTGTTCCTCCCTGCAAAACAATTTTCTCTCTCTCATCTTTCATGATATAATCCTGTTCAATAGAATTACAACACATGTCAACCCCTATTGTGTCCTTATCCTTCAAAATAATTTGCATTTTATGAGAGTTCTCCAAAAGTTTCTCTTTTTCGAAAGGAATTTTGGTTCCCATTATCTCTACACAATTCTGTGCATAATTTATAATAGCCTCACGTTCTCTTAACCAGTCTGCTCCCAACACTACATTTATACTAAGCCCTGTCACTACTAACAAGGCAATCCACGTATTCTGGCGAGCTATGTTTATTTCCATAATAATCTGTTTTTTTTTTAACATTTCAATTTCTTACCCCTGTAGCCCCCAAAATGGTAACATTTGATACTGGCAAAGTTGCTACAATGTGCACATTACTTTTATTTAGGCTATTTAGCAATTCTTCTGGTATAGCTGTCACTTTGCTTCCTGAGAGTCCACTAGCATGTTTAATTCAACCCCAGTCTCAGTAATGAATCCCCTAATGTATGGACATATTCCCCTTTTTCCTTGTATTAAACCTTCAGTTGGATTTTCTTCCAGCAATATTTCCCTCTCTGCACTTCTGAATTTTGTACAGGATTTTCCTTATCAAGATTTTTGTTGTTATTTCTTTTCAGTATTCTACATTCATCATTCCCCTGTTCTGCGAGGGAGGCATCCGAGGACTGATCCTCCCTCCCTAAGCATTTAAATGTTTCTGTTGGTCCTGCCTCCTACCCTTTAAACCTTCTTTACGCTCCTTCCTCCTATCGAGGGTTTCCAACAGGGTTACCACTTCCTTAACAGATTTAGCTCTCATCCCTAATATGCAGTCTTTTATCTGCCAATTAAAATGATGAATAATATGAGAGATACACCTTTCCTCCATCATCTTATTATCCAAGTATTTTGACTGCAAGTACAATCTCTGCACATAATTTGCCTTGAACCCTCCTTATCCTCAAATTTGCCTGCAAATAAAAACTATAAAAAGTCATCCTGCAAATGAATTCCCCAATATTTTTGTAGAAACGCTGCCTTGGCTTCTGTGAAACTTGTCCATTCCGACTCTTTCCACAGTGCCCATTGTGAAGCTCCTGCTTCTAACCTATTCCTATTCACAAACAGTTGTACCTGTTGTTCATCTGACCCCCCCCCCCCCCCCCCTCAAGGAATGAAATATTCTTTCGCATTTACATATGAACTGTATTGGATTTGGTCCCCTATCGTCCCCATAAAATTTAGGTATTGCCCTTTCAAATGCAGTTATCTCATCCTTAATTAAAACAAATTTACCCCCTACATCTACAGAGAATTCCCGCCTCCGCAGTTTATTAATTTTCTCTTCGCACTCCTGTTTGCATTCCTAACTAATATTTTTTACTTCCTCCCTAATGTTTTCTAAATGTGGGTCTATTGCCAGACTTTCATGGAAAATTTTTTCTACATTTTCTGCCAAAGTTTCTTCTACCTGCTGTATGTGGATTGCATTCTGTTGTACCTCTCTTGTTTGTTCATTCACTTGTACCCACACCCTTTCTAGTTCCTGAATGTTTCCTTACAATTTTTTTTTACTTCTTGTGCAGAAACAATGTCCTTTACCTGTTGCTGTGCTATCTGAAATTTATTTACATTTTTTTCCAAACCCTTGTAATCTTGTACTACAGTTTCTAATTTATTCAGACATTGGACAAGTTGACTTTCAAGCACTGAAATAGACTTTGACAATTCCACAACCCTGTTTTCACACTGGTTGACTTTTGTTGCACATTCCTCCCTAACCTCATTCGATTTGACATTTAA